>JAGKQA010000035.1:0-282630 GCA_022609195.1 Plenodomus libanotidis
ATCTTTGTTTGTGGGGTCTCTGGTGTTTTTTTTTATATTTGCCTCTCTTAATACCCCTCTGTTTTTAATAAAATAAAAAAAAAAAAAAAAAAAAAAAAAAAAAAAAAAAAAAAAAAAAGCAGGGAAGGCGATCGATCGAGGCAACATGGAAAACGCGACCTTGCAGCACCGCCTAGAGGCATTGGAAATTCAATTAGAGTCTATCAAGCCACAGGCTAAAAGGATTGTGAATTGGGTTGCTACATTTCTCTTTACAAATTTAGACGATGTTATAAAGAGGCAAAAAGAAGAGGCAAAGGTAGTCCCTGCCAAAAGGAAGACGGCTGCGCTAGGCACTACGCCCAGGTCGCAATTACCACATGACACAGAAGAGATTATACAGGAGCTAATCGTAGCCATGCAGCATTATGAAGATGAGTAATGCATTGATTTTGGTGCAGAATTAGGTGAATGACAATGATTTGAACATGCCGGACTTCCCATGTGGCTCACTTGCAGACAGGGGTCCGAATGGATACAAAATACTATATGTAGGTAGTGGCAGAATGGCTATGAAGCCTCAAGCGAGCGCAGCGAGTGCAGGCTTGATGTTGATAAAAAATTGTGTTTATCACAAAGCTCTTGAATCTCAGCCGCGCAGCGAAACTTGAAGACCCGAACAATTGATTGTTGTGTTGGTCATCGGTAGGGAGTGGTCATCGGGCCTTACTTCCCGAAGTGACGAACACCAAGTCATTGCAACTGCGACAAGCGTCGTCAAAATTGTCTTCCCTTTCACGTGGATGCTGCTGCGCGCTCTCACCATTTCCGCGTAGGTGCTTATCAGTTCTTGGTCTTTGCGAAATTGTTTTAACCGAGACACTATGAATATCCATTAGTTCAGGCAGTGTAGTGAGTATGTATGTATCCAATCAGATGACTGTGGAGAGACCACGGACTTAGAAACCGGACAGCGTTTACGGTCGCCTCTAGGATGATCGCGCTTAGAATAATCAACTCTGGCACACTGGCTTTTGACTTGGTTGGTTGCTTGTGTGAATCATCGCCTTAATTCCACTGAGATGCCTCGAATTCGAAATCCGTGGTTCTGTGAAGACAAATGGGTGTCGTAAGATGCGGTTGCCCACGGTGTGATCGGCCACCCCTCACGCCGCCGGCCCATTCCGAGGCCGTTGCCGGATGCGTGATGTCAACCGTTCCGGTGATAACGACATCGGCAAACAACGACTCGCACCAACTTGATACTGATGAAATGTGCCTATCTGAGTGAGTTTGCGGATGAGACTTCTATCAGTGGATCGATACTGTCTTGCTTTGCGGAGAGATAAACACAAGGAGCTTGTTTTGGTGAGCAGCCGCTATCTTCCCTCTCGCTACCCACAGTGGCAAGTTCTCTCACCGTCAACTAACACCATCTCGCACCTCTTTTGTGCTGAGAAGATGAGACTAACAAGCTCAGAGAAGCCAGACCAGACAATGGTCCCCTCCGAGAAGATGACGGACGAACGTACTCCGCTCATCACTACGGTGAGGACGTCGCCGCCGCGCCAGCGATACGCACACCACACTCTTCGGCGCTTTTGCACCACCGCTCTGTGCTTTAGCCTCGTCGCCCTCTTTGCGGTGTTCTACTTCGCTTTCGATTTCATGAGCAGCCCTGAGCAACGTGACCACGATTGGGAGGGCTTCTCTTGGCCTGGTAGCCACGACCGGAAAGTGACCTACGATGAGCTCAAGCAGATCCTATTGGACACCCCGAGCAGTGAGAAATGTGAGGAATGGCAGCTTTACTACACTGCTGGCGCTCATCTAGCTGGCCAGAACTACTCGCAGGTATGAGCTGCACCTTGCAAGTATGCCATCCAAAGACAGACTGCTGACCGGCTGTTACGCCGAGTAGGCATCGTGGACGAAGGACAGATGGCAGGAGTGGGGTGTTGAATCATCCATTGTGACCTACGATATCTACCTCAACCGCCCTATTGACCATCGCTTGGCCATCCTTAGCAAGCCCGCTTCCGAAGATGTCTCGGAGTGGACGGTCTCTTTCGAAGCGTCCTTGACGGAGGACGTCCTAGAGGAAGACCCTACCACTGGCTTTGACACGAGTATTCCCACTTTCCATGGCTACTCGGCTAGTGGAAATGTGACCGGGCAATTCGTCTACGTGAACTACGGGACCTACCAGGACTACGAGGATCTGGTCAAAGCCGGCATCGACTTTGAGGGCAAGATCGCTATCGCGCGTTACGGTGGCATTTTCCGTGGACTCAAGGTCAAGCGTGCTCAGGAGCTGGGCGCCGTTGGCGTTGTCTTGTACACGGACCCTGGCGACGATGGCGAAGTCACTGATGAGAAGGGAATCGCGACCTACCCCAACGGGCCTGCTCGACAGCCTACCAGCGTGCAAAGAGGAAGCACGCAGTTCTTGAGCTTTGCTCCTGGTGATCCGTAAGTTCCACAGATCTTCAATGCTGATACACCACTGACTCAGGAGCAGAACAACGCCTGGCTATCCAAGCTTACCTGGCGCACCTCGTGGACCGGTCGAGGATTACATCCCCAGCATCCCTTCGATCCCCATTTCATACGTGGATGCTCTGCCTATCCTCAAGGCTCTCAATGGCCATGGTCCCAATGCCAAGGATTTCAACAAGTATTGGACTGCTGACCTCGGCCTCGAGTACAAAGGCGTTAAATACAACATTGGCCCCTCCCCTGAAGATGTGGTCCTTAACCTGTATAATGACCAGCACTACAGCATCGTAAGTACTACTATGCCCCATCGAGGTTGGCGATCTTCTCTCACTTCAAACACACTGAACCCTTGACTATTCCTTTGAGCTGTTTCAAATCGTGTCACTATAACTTCTACAACTTTGACGGGACTCTAACTCTCAACAGACTCCTAACTGGGACGTTATCGGTATCATCAACGGCTCCGTTCCTGACGAGGTCATCATCGTCGGCAATCATCGCGACGCATGGATCGTTGGCGGTGCAGGAGACCCCAACAGTGGCTCAGCTGTGCTGAACGAAGTCATCCGCAGCTTCGGCGAGGCCCTCAAGAAGGGCTGGAAGCCGCTTCGTACTATCGTCTTTGCCTCCTGGGACGGCGAGGAGTATGGTCTTCTGGGTTCTACAGAATGGGTCGAGGAGTATCTGCCGTGGCTGTCACACGCCAATGCCGTTTATCTCAACGTTGATGTTGGAGTCAAGAGCAAGCAGTTCCATGCTTCTGCTGCTCCGCTGCTAGACAACCTTCTCTTCGACATCACAGCTCAAGTTCAGTCTCCCAACCAGACGATCAAGGGTCAAACTGTTTTCGACCTGTGGGACAAGAAGATCAGCACAATGGGCAGCGGCAGGTAAGTTGTTAGACAGTTCTTAGCGGACTCTGACGTCCATTGCCAATGCCTTGCTGTCAAGATGTACTAACGCCCTATTGTAGTGACTTCACCGCATTCCAAGACTTTGCCGGTATTCCATCCTTAGATATGGGATTTGGTGGAGCTTCAACAGACGACCCGGTGTACCATTACCACAGCAACTACGACTCCTTCTCCTGGATGGAAAAGTATGGAGACCCGGGCTTTGTCTACCACAAGGCGATGGCACAGATTCTTGCCCTGATGACGGCTAAGCTGGCAGACGAGCCTCTTCTCTCCTTTGAGGCCACCAAGTACGCCACCGCTCTCGACTCATACGTCGACAAGGTGGAAGCAAAACTGTTGGCAGTCCTCTCTGCCACCGAAGACCCAACCGACAAGGATGCTATCGTTGCCCTCCGTGGCTCGATCATCAAAGAGGCTCCCGTCGGTGATCCTGCTGCGTTCCGTCGGCGTCTGTCGAAGTTGCACGATGCCATCGCGGACCTGATCAAGGAGGCTTCGAAGCTCGATGCGAAGAAGGTAGAGTTGCAGAAGGAGGTGGATGAGTCAGTGCCTTGGTGGCAGTGGCCGAAGAAGCTGAGGCTCGGGTACGAGGTGCGGAAGGTCAACACGAAGTACAAGTACTTGGAGCGGGACTTCCTCTACCCTGAGGGTCTTGACGGTCGAAGCTGGTTCAAGCACGTTGTATTTGCGCCTGGTCTGTGGACCGGGTATGCGGGTGGTAAGTGCATCACTGTGTAACGACTTGTGATGATGCTGACTTTGAATTTGCAGCTGTTTACCCCGGCCTTGTGGAGAGTATAGACGCAAAGAACTACACCAACGCAGTTCGGTGGGCCGACATTATTGAGGACTGCATCACGTCTGCGACGGCTAACATCAAGGTTGGACATCACGGCTAAACCACCCTCGGTGGTATGCCCACAAGAACGAATCTATGTACCATGACCTGCCTCATAACATGACTTGCCTATCTGTATGCTTAGGGCGGAGGTGCTTTAGAATTGGACAGGTCGTGAGTCTTGGGGCTGGTCAAGGTTAGGCCCCGCTCGCCAGACTTCAATTTCACATGTACGGTCTTAGCTACAGGAAACAAGTACAACAAAATGTTTGTGGATATTTACTGCTCTGCCAAATACTGGTGGCGGTGTACATTCTCTGCGACTGTTACAAAGCAGGTTGAACCCTGCGAGCGAGCTCACCTCCACCGCGCATCTCCAGGCTGACAATCCACAAAGTTCGCCCTTGGGGTTGTGACTCACACTGCCCTCGAATTTAAGACGACTGGCTGTGGATATGTCCTGGTGAAAATGTTCCCCACCATCCAGGTCGTACGTGCTCCTCCCACGTACTGCGGTACCTCACCGTTCGCTGCAATATGCGCCGTGAGAGGATCTTATTGGCTCATAAGATGCTGAGAGATCGGATACTGCGTTGACCACTTTCAGGGGCAACCTTGACAGCGGCAACCGCGCAGCCACTGCTCCACTAGCATCGGCTCCCAACCAACTCCTCTCTTGTCCCAAATGCAAGGCACGTCATATGAACACACCCCAACCCGATGTTACATTGGCAGCCAAGCCAATTCGTTCTTTAGATCTCACGACTACATCTCAACGTCCGCGCCCTATGCACGCACATTCAGGCCATCCCAGCAGTTCAATGCTTTGTTAGACGATTTGACCTCCGCCACAAAGTCATGGACAGCGTCTCTCACAGCCCTCGCCGCATGGGCGGCACGACGCGCACGCGCAGCCGCAATGCCTCGCGCTCCGCGACATCCTCGGCGCGCTCATCGGGCATGTTCGTGCCTGCAGATCATCGCGACAACGCCACGCACAACGGGACAGAGTACGCCTCGTCGTACCTCTTCCCCAGCAGTCGCCACCATGATCCGTCGCTGCGCTCGACTGGCTCGCGGGTGTCTCTAAGGGAGCAGTTTGCCACGACGCGGAAGGAAATTGAGTTTGGCTTTGATGACGGTGTGTCGTTTGCGGATCAAAGTGAGGACGAGGAAGACCAGGAGGAGGTCGAAGACACAGGAGACGATGAGACCCTGATGACGCCGGGAGACTTTGGTAGCGTGGTAGTTGTGCCGCCTGTCAGGGAGGTAGTAGAGGAGGCGACGGCTGTGGATACTAAGATTGTGCAGAGAATGTCACGTACACATTACGAGCTTCTTTGCTTGCCTGAAGGAAGTGCAGTCGCCGAGGTGGACATCCGAAGGGCATACTATCGACTTTACGACACGTTTCGCAGCTCAAAGGTGCCGGCGCATTATCGAGTCGCAGCCGACGGCTATTTCAGCGAAGTGCAGTCTGCGTTCGAGACGTTGATTGGGATGGAGAGTCGGCAGGAATATAGTTTTGTGGCAGTCGACCAGGAAAACGAGACTGAATCGTCGGAGGACGACCATATTGAGGACGCCAAGATTGCGGCCAAAAGACATACGAAGCCTGGCGTGGTCAAGAAATTGCGCCGGCAACAAGAGCAAGGAAGCATGGAAGTTGGAGTGCAAATGGATGCACAGCCCTTTTTCTCTCAGAGCCACGATTTCTTTCGAGATAGACGAAATGTTCCAGCAGGAATCTCTTTAACGCGGACCGTTACCACGAAAGCTCCATCTATCAGTCGCCTGCTACAGCCGAAAGCCCGCAATGTGTACTACGCCCTGAGAACGCCACGAACTCCCGGCGAAAGCGAAGAGGACAAAGACCTCGAGCTTTATTGCACCGCCCCAACTGTCACCATGTCCTCCTCCGTCGTCGCCATGAACGCCAGGAGGGTTCTGCCTGCACCGTCTGCTGCTCTTGTCGCGCAACACAACATCATCACCAATGTTATCCCCAAGGACGATGCACTCCAGCCCTACGCAACATATCTTTCGCCGCTCCTCAGCATCAAGTTGCGACAAGAGGTATTCCAACGAAAGGCAGGACTGTCCGAGACCTCACTCAGAAGAACTCTTCCAGACACCGTATTCGAAATCGAAGCAGACACCCTCAACACACTCTCTGCGACAGCCCGTGCGTCGCATAGCATTCGTCTTCAAAGCGACGGCATCGAGATTGAACCGGTCCATATTGAAGCAAGCGTCTCCTGCTTGGCAAGGAGTCGCTCATGGCGACTGGGTCTTGCTATCCACAGGAATGTGTCTCCCAAGGGAACTGCTTTTGCGTGTTTAGATAGCGGCGGTCCTTCGTTGTGGGAGCGTCCATCATCTGTGGAGCACCACAGTATTGATGCCAGGTGGCGGGGTCAGATGGACGGTGCTGCGAGTTTCTTGGGCCAGGTCCTTTGTCCGTTCTTCTCTAGTCTTCCCACAGCTGAGGTCGGATACAAATTTAGCGGCTCCCAGGACAATAAAATGGGAATGACTTACGGCCGCCCGTTCACGACACAGATCAGGAGTGGCATAAGGCGACTGCATGACAATGCTAGCCTGGGTGAGGCCTGGAAGGAAGGATCTTGGACAGTGTCCGGAGCTGTCACACCATGCGGTTTTGCTGCATATTTGAGATACGGAAGGGATCTGTTTGCGACTCGCTCGCGATCATCGGAACTAGAACCAAGCCGCAGCTCTCAGTCGCGTGGCTGGCAAGACCGCCTAGGTCTCCGCGTAGAAGCTGAGCTGTCAACACAAAAGATAGAGAACGGCGTCATATTCAGCGCCGCGCCATGGAGTCGGTCCGAGGTATCAAATTTGGCCGTCCGAGGCCTCAAAAAGATTGGCAAGTCTGTCAGGCTCGGCCTCGAGCTCGGCGTGAGCAACGCCAGCAATAGCGTCGTGCTGTCCATCTACCTCTCGCTCAGGAATGACCGGAGACTGATAATCCCTATCATACTTTTCCGGGGAACTCCATTCATGGACCAGCGCGCCTTCTCATCTGGTGTTGGAGCGCTCTTCTGGTCGGCTTTCGTGCCCTCGTTTGGTTTCGCCGCAATTGATTATTTTACTCCCAGCATCACGGCTGAGCCATCACACGGCGAAAGCAAAAAGAACGGCAGGAAATCCCGAGATCAAGCTCGCCAGAAAATAATCCAAGACCGCGTTAGCCATCGTCGAGCCGAAGCCGACGATCTGGTCTCCATGCTCGCTCAGCCGGTCCTCCACCGCCAGCGGCTGCAGCGTGAGAACGGCGGCCTCGTCATAGTGAGCGCCAAATATGGAGTGCTTGCAGACCCGAGAACAGCATCCTCACCAAATCCGATATGGGCAGCGTCCGAGGATGTGGCTGACGTGACGATTGCTGTGGCGGCGCTGGTAGATGACAGGGGAACGCTATGTATTCCCGAGGGGTTAAAAAAGAGCAGGTTATTGGGGTTCTGGGATCCGAAGCCGGGTCGGACTAAGTGGCTGGTGGTCAAGTACGTGTGGAGTGGACGCGAGATGACCAACGTGGTCGCTGGAAGGGATGAGTTGTGGCTGCCCTGAAGAAGAGTAGTGAGCGCTGCGTGGTATTGACGAGACAGGCGGATTGTGAGCAGTGTTGCTCAGCAACAAGTACCCAGATGCCAGCGAACCAACGTCTGGCACATTGATGGTAACCACAGTTCCAAGTCATAAGCCGATTCGCAACTCAATCACCATCGAGCTCCAATGTGGACTTCGTGGCTCTGGAATATTACCCCCAGCAGTGCGGACACCGTATCACTGCCTGCTTTTGCCGTCACCATTACAATTTACTCTTGACAGCATCTGTCTTCGCCTCTCGGGTGCGTACAGGCATGTGCGGAGAGTGCGACTTAGAGAATACCCCCAAGCAAGTTGCCTCGAATCAATTAAAGAGGGCGCCAATGTGGTTAAAGAGGGCGCCAATATGTGTGAAGCCAGCCACAGCGGGATATGCATAGGAGCTCATAATTCCACTAGGCTGGCACACGGATATAGGCAAGCCCTTGAAGGAGCTCCAGCCTTTCTGGAATGTGAGAACAGCGGGACAATCCCTTGAGACACTTCCACACGTGGGTTACCAGGAAGAAAAGGTAGCCATGCAGTCGTGCCTCCTTTCTATTTGCTGAAGATGTCAGGCACTGCAAGCAGCAAATTCAGGCAATGCCGCGTCTCCACAAGATTGAGACTCGATGCATTGAAGTCCTGACAAGCTTTATGGTGGCGGCGACAAGCTTTCCTAACGTAGTACGACAGTAAGCTGTTGCCGTTAGAACCGTAGCGCGAGGGCTGGCTGCTGAAGGGATGATTTCCTTCTGCTGCGGTAGCATGTCATTATCCAATTAGCACGAACCGTCGCTAGTATCCCTGGTCTGCGGCTGCAGCACTGGCGGGAGTCACCATTCCTCATTAGGAGGATACGAAGTCATGATAGCTCCAAGAAGGCAAAGGGAGGGTGTGGTTGATCAAGCTTGCAGAGGCTACTCTTAGGGATACCAGGCACGCGGTCAACGGTGCCGTCTGAGGCTGACGGTATCATGTCTCGGTCGAGGTGTTGAAGACCAATATATGGAGATGGTGTTCACCCCCTAGAAGTTTTCGAAGCAGTTGCTCCTGATTGTCTCCCACCCTTCTCCTTCCCAGCATTGATCACACACCGATCATTAAAGGACCTGCTATTACTCTACAACATCATGCAACTCCCGACCTCCCTTGTTGTAGCCGCCGTCACGCTGGGCCTCAGCAGCGTGACAGGCGCTGTCTGCGCAGGGTACGATCTCGCCATTGGGACGGCAAACGTTTTGGCGTCTGGCAAAACACAGTGGAAGATATATAGTACTTCTTGTGCGGTGCTGAACGTCTACGCACAGTCCTCTGCCGTCACACTCTGCGACTCGCAAGTCTTCAACTGCAACTTTGGCACGAGAACCATCGGCCAGTATGACAATCCCGTGACAGGCTGGGCCTACAACGCGATAGTCGACCCTGTGACAGAGGCTTGTGGGACCGATATTATTATCAACTGTGTAAGTTACTACTCTCCTGCGCGCCGATGCCGACGATCAAAAAGGGCTGTGACTGACCGTCCTGTTTGCATAGGGCGCTGCGTACTGGGGACAACAAGCCGATGGCAACCCTCTGCAAAGCTAGCTGATCAATCAAGAAGTGACAAAAATGAGACGTTGACGGAGTCGACTTGCAAGAAAAACAGCGTGGGGCACAAAAATCTAATACAAACCGTGAGGGATGGACCAACATATGATAACGGTGTCGCACACTGTCGGGGCGATCTGCGCTTTGAAGAAATTTACATTTCTGAAGATGAAGGTTGCCGGGTTCCCATGTTGCGTGCGAATTGAGGTGATTTGGGCTACCGGACGGAGAGAATAAATAGAGACGCCCAAGCTAAAGAATACTGTAGCAAGCATGAGCAGCACAATGTACCGTGCTAACAAACAATGTAGCTAATTGCAGAACCTACAAAGGACTCAATCAATGCGAGAGTTGCTGCGAGTACATACGTAGACAGTCTCATACTCAGGTGCTGTGGTGGCAGAATCACTGTCATGGACAGAGTGTGACAAGCCTTTGCCACTGCTCACATTGCACTGATAATTTCGCATCCGAACGTCGTCTTCAAGCTTGCGCACGAGGCCCAATATGCCTGTGACCACTCGCGGTGCGGCTTCCTAGGATCGTCTCCAGACCTCGAGACCTCGAGAGTCAAACCGGCAACTTCGGCGGGCATGAGGCTTCGGCCTTCTCAATGTCGAGTATGCGTCTCAGAAGCGAATGCAGCGACAGCTCAGTGTGAACTTCGCTAATTACACTTGAAGCCACTCGCAAGAGAATCAACTTATTCCAGGGCCTGGTCTCAGTGGGCAGGAGAGAGGTCGTGTTTGATAGAGCCAACATTGAAGGTGGAGAAGATGGCCTTTACAGCAGTTTCGACGTTGCAAGCACGTGCGACATCCACAAAGTCTGAACGACATAGCTCGAAGCTGCCAACAAAATGCTCGAGGTTGAGGCAATGACGGCGGCGGCGAAGAATGAGATACACAAAGCGAGTGACAAGACAGGCAGCAAGCGGAGGGTGCTGTTCCCAGGCAAGGAGGCGACACTGTGATATCTGAAGGGGTGGGAGGTGGAGGACGCTTGAACTGTGTAGGGTGTTCGCACAACGGGCAGACCACTTGTCGAACCTTTATCAACATTGCGAATTGGTACGGTAAAGGGGGTGGTGAATGACGTTGAGTGGGGCAGAGCAAATGCTGAAAAGTGTCAAGGGCGAAGTGTTGATGCAGAAGTTTCGGCGGGCTGGACGGGAGATTCGGATGTCTTTGAGCTTTCGAACCACTATCTAGATCGGAGTCATTCTCTCCAAGACATACATGTTTTAGTCGATGGAAGATATATGCTAAAGGTCGGATGATTTGCGAGACTGATTCCACGGCAACGAGCAAATATTATCAAGGTGAATACCCAGGTATTGGAAGAATTTGTGAACAAGCAGATCGAGATCACTGTACAACTCGCTTCAGCCAAACTGATCTTGTTCAAAATTTGATCATAATTCAGTGGGGAAACAACAAAACCATACCTAAAGCCTGGTAGAGCAAAGCGCCTTCCACAATTTCCAGCCTTGAAATCCTGATATAACACCTAGTACGCCGTCCAATGTGTCCGCAAGATCATGTCTTCGTCCGTGAAATGGGACGCAAGCAATGGGTATCAAGCCTCCGCTCTTCGTATCGCGAAACGCGTCGCCGCTGTTCCAGTGTAGTCCCGGATCTGACAATGGTAACAGAGTTCCGTTGAGGACGAGAAGCAGTGATTCACGTTAGAGCGATCAAGGCGGTATTTGTATTGTCCCTGACTCGGTCGATCAACCGGAGCCTGTGACGAAGTTTGGAACTGCTGCGCCTTGATTGCTCTGCATCTGAAAAACATGTCGACTCCCATTAACGCCGACAAAGTCGGACTGGGAATGCCTACTGTCAGATGTGCACTCTCGACAGGTTTATTGAGCCTCGGATTGCTCCGTGTCTGTCTGACCAGAAGTATCGACGGCCTTCGACCCGGCATCGTCTGCCACAGAAGTCTGTTCGGTGGTCTTCACATTATCGTCATCCGCGGAAGGCTCGGATGGCTTTGCAGGAGACACAGCTTGGTCCGTCTCAACTTCGGCCTCGTTCGGCTCACTTATGGGAAGAGTGTCTTGTTGCGCAGTCTCCTCGACCTGCTTCGTGGCGGCGGGCTCAGCGGATGCGGCGTCTTTGACAGCTTCTTCACTGGGTTTATCGGCTTCTGGCGCGGCTGCGTCTGCAGGAACCGATTGTGTAGAGATGGGCGACGGCTGCGCGTCCGCTTCCTCTTGCTTGATCGGAGCTGCAGCCTCGGCTTCAGTGGCCTCGCCCATATCCACATCGCCATCTTTGTCAACTGCCTTCGCAGATTTGGGAACCGTTCCTGCTGCGGCCTCGGCGAGTTCCTCGGCCTCAGCCGCTTCGAGGAGCTCGGTGGCAACGTCTTCCATGGTCTCATCGCCCTCGTCGTTGTTGTTCGCCTCCTGTACTTCAGCTTGCGGGCTTGGCTGAGCCGCACCCCTCTGCTGCATAAATTGATTGAAGTCTGGCTCCGGGTGCTCGTGCGGGTTCTTGAAATCCGACATGATCTTTCTCTTCCCGTTGACCCTGTGAACGCCGTTGGCTTCTGCCATTTCTTCATCGTCGCTTTCCTCGAATTCATTGTCCACAGCCGTCCGCTTCTCGAACGCGCGCTGTGTCATGCGTACGTCCGGATTGTTGTCAGCATCCTCATCGTCCAATTCGGCATCGTCCTCATCAGTCATGACGTTCATGCCATGTCTGGGGACATCTTGCATTTGGACAGAAGGCGCAGGGACAGTCTTCTTGAGATTCTCAATGACGGCGATTTTGATTTTTTCGAGATACTCGGGGCTGTTTGCGTTCTCCATGTTGGAAGGACGCACGTTGAGTTCGTAGTCAGGGCCGTAGTACTAGAGCACTTGTTAGCAGCGGGACCACAAGCTATCGTATGAGGAGCTTACGTCGTAGTATTCGCTGTATGGTAAGACAGGGTCCATCTCAACCCCGACCAGACGACCAGTCTCGTAAGCCCAAGTACGCGCGACATTGCGCATCGTGTAACCACCACCACCAAGCACGAGAGTGGGCAAATTGAACTTTCGAACGAAGTTAACGCAGTTCGCATGCCCGCGCATGCTCAAGTTGAAGCAACCGAGGCGATCGCCAGATAGACTATCTCCACCGCACTGGAGAACGACAGCCTCAGGCTGATAGTATTGCATCACTGCATCGATAACAGGCTCGAAAATGGTGTTATAGGTCTGATCGGTGATCCCATCCCGTAGCGGGAAATTGACGGCGTAGTTCTTACCGACGCCGATGCCGATGTCTCTGAGCTCGCCGGTTCCGGGGAAGTATTCGCCGTACTTGTGGAACGATACGGTCATGACGCGGTCGGTGGTATAGAAGGCCTCCTCAACGCCATCGCCGTGGTGGACGTCGATGTCGATGTACAACACGCGCTTTTTATACCGTAGCAGTTCGAGGATAGCAAGAACAATGTCTGGAAGAATGAATGGTTAGCAAGAGGAGACACTTAGGATTCTGAGATGAGGGAACGACATGCCGTTGACGTAACAGAATCCGCTAGCCTCGCTCTTCTTTGCATGATGCAGTCCGCCAGCCCAATTGATAGCGATGTCGCACTTCTGACGGTTAAGACGGGCAGCGCCCTCCATGGAGCCACCGGCACTGATCCCACAGAACTCGAAGAGCCCATCGAATACCGGACAGTCATCGCCGACGTTATACTTGGTCTGCTCGCGCTGGTAGCCATCCATGTTGTCCGGGGTGACTCTTCGAAGGAATTCAATGTACTCGTCAGTGTGGAACTGGGTCATCTCGTTCACGACGGCAGGCTTCGCGCGCTGTACAGAATCATGCACGTTAGCAGGCGCGTCAAGCAGATGAGAAAGCAGAATGCGCCATTGGGGTAAGAAGACTGTATACAGTTGAAAGCAGCAAGACATACATAAACCTCCAGATATTTGTAAACATTGTAGTTCATAACAAGACTGTGCGCCAGTCGGATGCGGTGCGGCTTCATGGGATGGCCCGTAACATACGCATAGTTGCCGATGTCAGAATCGTAGAAGTATGCGACCTGTTTCTTCGAGGTATCGGAGAGTCTTGAGTAGAGAGGACGATCACGACTAACGCCGGCAGGGTCTTGGGATGCTGCCGTGCTGTCCATGGTCCGCGGCCTGTTATTGAGAGCTCAGAACTGAGGAATTGCGATGCGCAGATACTCGAGGTTCGGGGACGGCAGTTTACGGCGTTAAGATCTTCTCGAGGTATCTGCAAGGGTGTTACTGAATAGGTATGTTGTAGAGCCTGGGCAGTGGAGTTGCGGCTGAGAACAGGCACATTGAGGTGTGGATGTGACAGCAGTGATGGTCTAGAAGTTTTGTAGTGTTCAGCTCTTTGGGAGGTCCTTGAAGATGGGCAGAATTACATGTGGGAAGGCGCCGGCGCCGGGTCTGGCGCCGGAGCTCTTGCCTGCCCAACAATTGCAGGGGTATGTCAGCCAATGACGACCTCAACCCTGCAGCGCAAGGCTGCTATGAGCTTCGTCAACCTTCCAGACTCCAATTCAGCAGACTAGACAAGCACTATCCAAATCTCATCTTGACACTGCCAAGCCACTCTGTGCCTTTCTTTCCACGACCGACATTCATTGCATTAAGCGCTCAACTTCAGAGCAAACCTGTCTTCCGAAGCTCGAGACTCGACCCGAGCTCCCACTTGCCATCTACCTCGTTTCGCGCGCCCAAGATGGACCAGTTTAGAGGACTGCTCGGCGGCAGAGGCGGTCAAGCCGGCGGCGCTGCGCCCGGATCTGTTCGTTCACACCATGTGTATGGGGACTGCGATTGTTTGTGACAGTTGACTGACTTGACGCCTATCTACAGGACAACGCGAACCTGATCGACAACTCCGAGACTGTCTACATCTCCTCTCTCGCCCTCCTCAAGATGCTGCGACACGGCCGAGCGGGCGTACCCATGGAAGTCATGGGTCTGATGCTAGGAGAATTTGTTGATGACTTTACCGTTCGCGTGGTGGATGTGTTCGCCATGCCCCAGAGCGGTACCGGTGTCAGCGTCGAGGCCGTCGATCCTGTATTTCAGATGAAGATGATGGAGATGCTGAGGCAAACAGGAAGGTGCGCTTAATCTTTCCTATTCATTCAAATCGCTGCGGGATACCACGGACCTCACTTTCCATACTGACACACCCAAGGCCCGAGTCTGTCGTGGGATGGTACCACTCTCACCCCGGTTTCGGCTGCTGGCTTTCCAGCGTCGACATCAACACCCAACAGTCCTTCGAGCAGCTCACCCCTCGCGCCGTCGCTGTTGTCGTCGACCCCATTCAGTCCGTGAAGGGCAAGGTCGTTATCGATGCCTTCCGATTGATCAACCCACAATCGCTCATGCTCGGCCAGGAGCCGCGCCAGAGCACATCGAACCTTGGTCACCTCAACAAGCCCTCAATCCAAGCCCTAATTCATGGCCTGAACCGCCACTACTACTCGATCGGCATCGATTACCGCAAGACTGCGCTGGAGGAGAACATGCTCATGAATCTACACAAGCACCCTTGGACTGAGGCTTTGCAAATGGAGGATTTCAACGCAGAAGGCGATCGCAACAAGGACAAGTTGGAGAGACTGGTGCATCTGGCCGATGGTTACGAGAAGCGGGTCAAAGAGGAGACGGAGCTCACAAAGGACCAGCTGAAGACGCGCTACGTTGGCAAGCTAGATCCCAAGAAGCATTTGGAGGATGTTGGCCAGCAGCTCATTGAGGACAACATTGTGGCCGTTTCCAAGCAAATGATCGGCAAAGAGGCCACCATGCCGAAGAAGGACGCGCCGAATGGCACGAAAGACGCATCAAACGGCGCAAGCATGGACATCGACGGCTGAGAAAAATGCTGCGTCGGAAGCAAGCAATCACACGATACATGGGATGAAATCTAGGCGTTTGTAAGAGTACTTGCGGCGTTAGACTGGGCTGGGGCATTTGGCACTAGTAGATAATGAACTTCAACTAGAAACCCAACAACGACCGCAACCTTCGCATTGATGCGAAATTCCAACTCAGGAAGACGACAAACTCGGCCACATCTGTTGACTCCCACGGTGCACGACTTTTGCCGCAATCTTGTTATTTTCTGAATCAAGAAGGGAGACAAGCCTCGTTCATTGAGTCAGTGCAGGCCATCGGGCAACGAGACCCGCCAACTACGTCCTTCAACCGCGATACAACTTGCTCCCGCCAAGCATCGTGAAACAGGTGGGCATATCAATACCGAAGTGACTGGTCTTTAGGCAATCTGAATGCCTCGCCAGCTTTCGCGCATCCCATCAGTTGAGCCGAGACATACGGCAACGGAGTACCGCAGCATGAAACTACGTGATGCGTTGAGTAGAGATGGACGCCAAGCGAGTTTCGTGGAGCAGTCGGCCCTCCCATTACAGGCAAGATATCTATCTCTACTCACCGGCCTTTCGTCTTTCGTGTTGCGTATGGCGACTGCAAAAGTCACAAGGTTCTGCTTTTTTCCCTACTTGTACATAGGTAATGTAACTCTCAAGAGGACAAATCCCACAACTGGTTGCTTTGTCTGATGGAACGGCCAGTCCCATGGCGAATATTGGAAGTTTCGACACTCTGTAATTCCCGTGGTACTTAAATCCCCGCTTCTGCAATGGTGATGCTTTAGGCTGGAACAAATGTCTTATGCTTGTGCTTGTGCTTGTGCTTCTGAACTAGGCATGGCCAACTAGTGTGCTGGATACAGGTGTGTTTCTGCATTGTGCACATCAATGAAATTTGCATATTGTCAGTATACTGGCTTCAAGATCATATTGTAAATGCATGGATAGATACAGTACTTATTTCTTTGACAAGAAATTTGAGTTCATTGGGCTTGAGTGCTAACCTAGCTAGGTATTTCCTATTGTTTTGACTTGACTCCTGGGCAGCAATTGCAGTGGGGTCTAGGTGCCTCTCCAAGGTAAGACCAAGGATCCGATTGTGCAATTCCCATGCTTTAGCGCTGAAAATCCCATCTTTTCACAGCAGCATCATGCCCACCTGGCTTGCCCCAAGACTTACTACTGTTGGGTACCCAGCCAGGCCAGCATGCAAGATATTCAAGCTCCCGAGGTCTCCAAAGAATTGACTGCAGGTCTGTTGGACTAGAATTCTCTTGTCCTTGCTCCTTTCCTAGTTCTGGCCAGACCATGCCGCCATGATAGACATGTCGCTGGCCACCAATAATGCAGTCCATGTAGCTTCAGTGCTCGTATCCATCAGTACTAGTAGCATATAGTGGAAGTTGGACAAGTCTATTGATACTATGCCTGTGCTCCTATCTATTCATCGCTGCGCATCCACTGCATCCTGCGTTACCAGACCTAAATGGTAGGTTCTGGTCTACCTTGCCGGTTTACATACCTAGGTACTTATAACCAGACCACCACCAACGCTAGTACCCGCATCTCCAATCTTCCTCTCGCATCTTCAACCTCCACCCAGCTAACGGCGCGACGGGTGCGCCAACGACTGCTGTCATGCGAAGCTTGGCTCATTATCTGAAGGGACCAGACAGATTTCCGTCTTAACATCACACACGAATAATAACATCTCTACTCGCAGTTCGAGGCCGACTCCTTATGCAGCCTGCCGCCGACCTATCGAAGTCACGTCTGCCACGGCCGAGGCGAACCGCATACCGCATAGATCTCCAGCATACAAACAATTCCAAAAGCATCATAGAAAGGAGGAGGAAGAAGAAGTTGTAGGACACGAATGACACGTGCAGTTGAAGCGCAGCCTCGTCCGCGCCCCCGCCAGCGCCTCCGCCAGCGCCGTCTTCACCATGTCCCACGGGCAACCGCCTCCGGGCATGCAGAACAACATGTTCGGTGACTACGGCCAGATGCCCATGCCGCAGATTATGAATGGAAGCGTTGTACGTGTGCTGCTCTTGCTTGGACTCTGCCATTGTCATTCTTCGCGTGCCATGCCACAGCCAAGACGAGCTCTCGCGCGACCAACCGCCGCACTGGGGCTCCGGTTCCACGCGACTTTGTGCCAGGGGCACCATATGAGTAAAGCTATTGCTAACAAGATTGTACCAGATGAGCAATGACCCGGACATGATGCTACTCATGGACAATTCCATGTTCTATGATGCCTCTATGGGCATGGGACTTGACTCCCAAGACGACGCCGGCATGGGCTCCTCCACCTACAACACCAACACGAATCCTACGAGTCCACAACACGGCAGCGCAGGGGCACTCGTGCAGACAGGTGCTCCCGGCAGCCTGGATGTCCAACAATACCAACCGACTCCAGGCGAGGAAAACAAGCCCGGCGCCGGGCCGCCGCCCATGTCCAGCTTCGGCCTTCAGCCTGCATCGCAGCTCACCGGTGGCTCGACGTTGACGGAATTCACGAAGCGAAGGAATTGGCCGGCCAAGTGCATCGAGGAACTCAAGGACTTGATGATTATTCTGGATTCGCATATGCGCGTCAAGTACGTCGCGCCCAGTGTCAACGATCTCACGGGTTTCAGCGCCGAGGACCTCCACGAGAAGGTGATCCGCGACCTCCTACATCCGGACGATCAGTCTGTATTTCTTACCGACTTCAACGAGTGTATTGCGTCGGGACGCACATTACGATTATTCTTTCGACTACGGAAGAAAGACGGCACTTTCGCCATTTTCGAATCCATTGGCCACGCTCACATTGCTGCAGCACGATTCGCGCCGAATCCCAATAATCAGAGCCCCTTCTGCCAGGCTGTATACATAATGGCGCGGCTGTATCCAGCCACAAACGCAAAATTGCTGGACTCGTTCCTGGAGCACAAGATGGAGCACGAGAGGCTTTTACGGCGGATCAATGAGCTCAAGAAAGAAGAGGCGGATGATGTGGAGGAGGCCAATATGAGCTGGCGGCAGAGCCAGAGCGACATCACCGCGTCGGAAGGCACAGGCAGAACACCGCTCACGAACGTCACAGGCAGCGTATACCGTAACGCAGACACAGCAGCAATGCCGCCGCCAGAACGACCCAACCCTCATAATTCGGCTTTGACGAGGGAAAACCTAGAGAGCGCCGTAACAGGAAACAGGCCAGATTCTATTCGGGATAAGATGGCTCGGTACGACCGGTACGGTGGCGTTGACACGATCGAGATGCTTACGGGCCTAAGGTACAACGATGGTGAGAGGGCGAAGGGCATTACCACAGGCTCGCACAGCCCTACACTTATCAAAGGCGACGCAGGGATCGCAATACCCATCGATAGGGACCCACGGACGGGCGAGAAGAAAAAGAAGCAGAAGGTTGCAGAGGAATACGTCTGCACGGATTGTGGTAAGTCTCGGCCGTGGCTCACCAGTCTTGTAGCTTTCATGGCATGCTAATATGCTCGAAAAGGTACACTCGACTCGCCCGAGTGGAGGAAAGGGCCGTCAGGACCCAAGACGCTTTGCAACGCTTGCGGCCTCCGGTGGGCAAAGAGGGAGAAGAAGAAGGGTCAGAGCGGCGGAGGCAACAGCGGCTCCGGCGCGACGCCCATTGCTGGCTCTGGTGCGCTAGGAATGCCGTTGATGGACCAGGGCCCGGGGTAGCGCATTTCCTTTGGAGTCTTCTGCAACTTGCTCGAACTTTAACACAGGCTTTATACACTGAGCAAATGGTGTATACGGTTCATCGCAACCACGGTTTGGGTAAGGGACCACGAATAGAAGATTCGTTCGCTGCGAGCAGCTGGCGTTCATTGGGTATGCCGCTTTGTCTTTGGATTGCAACAAGCGGTTGCGTTCTTTCACGAGGCTGTATTATATCACTGGGCCGGTGAGCCTGCTGTATATGAGGAGCAGAGCTTTGGCTCCGGTATTACTTCTGGGAAGCGGTGGCATCGGAATTGAGATACCTACATGTTGCTATCACACAACAAATTTTGTACAAGGCGGTATTGCTCGCAATGCTGTCCGGAAGGTCGGGAGTAGAAGGGGACAATGTCCAACATGAAGTGCGGTTGATCACCAAGTTATTGGCTGTGACTAATGCCTGACGCCAGGTGCGCTCGTGGATTCAGCTGTCACTGTCAGTACAGTGTCAAGGACATGCTACTCTCTGAAAAATACCTTCGTCAAGTGATAAACCTTGGAACCTCGCACAGCCTCAACTCTGGGACCGCACAAGATCGCGAATATGCAGACATGCCGCATACCCGCACACAACGGGCTGCCTTGCATCCCATTGGACGTTCACGAATAAAGCTTAAACAGAGGCAACCGACTGAATGGCTCGCTTGTTATGGAAGAAAACAAGAGGCGGTCGGTAGTTGCAGGTTTCAGGACCCCTACACCAAACAAACGTCACCTGGGCACTCACAGCTGGCGCAGCTTCAGCATGTGTGGGGGGCTGTGGGCCCCTGGTCAGTGACGAGGCCAACAGCCCCTCACTGACATGTGTAGCCCCTGAGGCCGGCCGTGTACTATAGTATATGCCAGCGTATTATAAGACTAAATACTTGTCCTCTAAAAGTTCTTCTCCCGTTGAATCTAGAGATCGAATCTTGAAAACCTACTCGAAACTCACCCACCAAGCAAAACAAACATGTCTTACGAGGACAGACGCGAGCAGCCTGGTGAGTTACATCGACCCACTTCTGAAGCTCACGGAGCTACCCCGCCATATCCTACAGCCCGAGACATAGACGTCAGCAGCCTTGGCCGCCCACGACTGACCATATCTCGAATGCAGGATTTGGTAGTACGCATAACCAAGCCAATTGACGACATGCGACCCTACTAACAGCAGTGCCCGACTAGGCGGTGGCTACGGAGAGGGCGGCGGCGAGAGGAGTACGTCTCGACGTCGCAAAGCGAGTCTCTCCTTCATACGTCGAAAGTCAGCTGCTAATAGTGCCATATTCCGCTGCAGTGCAAGGCCGCGTTCCCCACGATGATTCCAATGACGAGGATTTCCACCAGCGTGCCGCGGAGCACGCGTCGCGCAACGCCGGCGGCAGCGGCGGTGCCGAGTTCTTCACGAGCGTATTGAGCAACTTCATGGGCAACAAGAGCCAGCTCGCGAACGAGGAGGTGGACGAGCAGGGTACGTCACTACCGGCACATCCGCCCTGAGGCATTGTGGTGCATACATGACAGCTGCGTCAGAGCCACGCAGTACGATAGGGGTGAATGTCAGAAGCAAAACGGTAGAGCGAGGAAACGCTGACAGCAGGCCAACAACAGCTGCCGTCGCGCACCACAAGAAATACTTTGGCGGCGAAGATGACGGAGAGAAGGCCACCGCACCCAGTATGGGCAACGCGGCTGCCATGCAGGCCATGAAAATGTTCGTCGGCGGCGGCAGCTCCGGCGGTGGTGGCTCGACGCAGAGCGAGTTCATCGGCCTGGCCATGAGCGAGGCGAGCAAGCTCTTCGAGCAGCAGAGCTCGTCCGGCAACGTCAGCTCTGACGCGTCCAAGGAGAGCGCTGTGCAGCAAGCCGGCGAGATGGCACTCAAGATGTACATGCAGAGCCAGGGACAGAGCAGTGGTGGGCTGATGGGGTTGGCGAGTAAATTCCTGTAAGCGGTGACTAGCTGCTACGCACCTAGCAGGTAGGCTGAATATCACGACTGAGTTCCGCTGATACTCATACACATCTACGGAAAATCTGGGACAACCGTATTATGTGTATCCCAATTTGTTCGCCCTCATATCTCGAATATGCGCGCTCAAGTAACTTACCTAGTCAACGCAACCTGGTCTGGTGCGTAGGTCTCTCCCCAGCCAGGACCACGGATGTTAAAAGCAGACACTTTCAGAATGAACACAGGCCGACCACACATTCCATAGCCAACCTTCTGAGCCATATTCCAGTATCGCCAAAATTATCATCCCAGAGACCAGTGGTAGTCATCTTATGGGTGATCATCCCAAAAGTGATTGCTTCAAGGGCGATTATCCCAAAGAAGGTAGCGGTGATCCCATAGGGCACTGTCCGGTTCTCAAATTCGCGATTATGTCGGCCTATAGCCTTGCCTTTTTCGTTGCCAATGCATCATCCCACCAAGGCCACACACTTGGTGCATCACCTGGCATCGTTCCCTCCATCTTCGGCTCTCTCTTCTCCAAGAAGCTCTGCACACCTTCTACGAAATCCTTCCCTGCAAATAAGTCAAAGATCACCTTGCTCTCGTTCAAATGTGCCTCCTCCGGGCTCGCTGGTGTCCGATAAATCATATCCTTAATAATCGTCGTCGACACCGCACTACAATTCCGCACCACATCCTCGGCAATTTCCAACGCCCTAGGCAGCACCCCAGCCGGATCCTCCACGACCGTGAATAGCCCGTCCAACAACTTATCCGTAGCCGAAAACACACCTCCCGTAGTAGCTAAGTGCATCGCGCGGCTCGTTCCAATGAGCCGCGGCAGGAAGTACGAGCTGCACCCCTCGAGTGACAGCCCGCGCCGCGCAAACACGAAGCCGAATTTGGCCTTCGCATGCGTGACGCGGATCGCGCAAGGAAGCGTCATGGTGATGCCGACGCCGACGCCCGAGCCATTCATGGCTGCGATCACTGGCTTATTGCAGCGGAAGATGGCGAGGCTGACCTGCCCTCCGCCGTCGCGATGCGTGTCTCGGGTTACGAGACCGTCAGCGTCGAGGGGTTGATCTACGGGCGCGGAGGAGACGGCGGAGAGGTCCATGCCGGCGCAGAAGATCTTGTTAGACGGGTCGGAGCCGGTGAGAATGATGCATTTGACGCGGGGGTCCGCGGAGAGGAGGGGGAGGATCTGGAGGAGAGAGTCCTTCATTTCGACGTTGAAAGCGTTGGCAGCCTTGGGCCGGTTGAGGTTGACTGTGATAATGGGAGTGACGATTGGGGAGGACGGGGGGTGGTGAAAGAGTTTCAGTGAGGGGAGGTGGAGGGCTTCATAGCTTGATGGTAGGTCTGACATTCTGACAGGTTGGTGGTGTAAGGCTTTTCTAAGTCTCCCTGTGGTGGCTGTCGTGAATGAAGTTGGTAAGTTTGTGAATAAGGAAGGGTGAAGTTGAGGTACCTAGGAAATGAAGTCGGTGGTGCGAATATGGAGAACAAGCAGGCGTGAGGGGAAAGGGTGGGAAAGTACTTGTACATCAGCCATAGGCCAAGGCAAGATGATGCCGAGGTCAAACGTGCTAGAAGATATGGGCAGGCTTTTCTCTCGGTCCTTTGATCTGTACACAAAGATACCATTGTATGGTGGACTGATCTCAAATTGCAGGAAAAGCTGGGAAGCAAGTAGAGGAACTTGAGTATGAAGTGAGAAGGGCGGGAATGGAGAAGTCACTGAGAGGAGAGTATTCCACATCGCACAAAGTACATCATAAGCAGCTATTGGAGCAATTGGGCTCTTTGGTTTAATCCCATGCGTTCCAATTTGATTTGTCCAATTTTTCTAAGCGTGAGTGAGTGTTCGTCAAGCCTACCTAGGTATATTGGTGGCAGCAAGCTAGAGGTGCACACGGTTTGGGAACTCTTTCAACCATATGCTCTGGCTCTCATATAGACTTTCATATTTGCAGATAAATTTGGAATTCCACATCGGAAGTTTCTCATTTCAATAGTTAGTTCAAAACATGTTGGGCTCTGGGCAGTATGATTCCGCGAATTTTCAAAGTTATTTGCAACAAGGAATTTCTACATTAATGCCAACTACATATTAGCTATTAATGACCTTTCTAATATGTACCAGACATATTAAAATTGCAGCTCTAACTATTTCCTTTGTCTAACTACAAAAGGCTTGGGGGTTGAGTGGCCATCACATTGAGTGCGGAGGCGGAGGCGGATCTCGCGCTCACTTTTGATTATACCACTTGCTACTGCACTTACTAATACGAGTGTTGGCAACACAATTGCATTCCCACAGTTGAAAAACGCTCATACATATGGTTCAAATGTTGAATGAGGAGGATTACTTATCCAAAGATGAAAATTGGATGGGAGGACTGTACAAGGTGTATAGACACTTCTGAGAACAGGCTGGACTGAGGGAGGGCAGAAGAGGGTGTTAATATATGTCTGGAAATCTGGATTCAATGTTACTCGCAGCAATAATGGCTTTTTTCTTAAGGGGTTATTATCTTTCATGTAGGCTTTGTTCCATCGGCCTTGAGCCAGTCAACATCAGGGGAGCCATGGCGCTTAGCAGCGTCCTCAACCAATATTGTTTCGGTGGAGACAGCATCAAATACAGCTTTAAATGTGCAATCAAAACAGATCTTATCAAATACTGTAAAGGAAGGTTTCATTTTGTGTTTTTTATCATGGACTGAACTAACACCGTTGTTCAGCCCTACTGTACCGGTTCACGGGCCAACAGTATCCACAATATTGCTGAACAATTGGAAACCCAGTATGGAACACAATCAATGGATTTTGGATAATTTCACATGCTAAACCAAAGTACTTTGGGTCGTTTTGCTCATGAGACATCTACTTGCTGATTAGTTGTCATTCTGCAGCAGAGCCGCTCATAGTACAGAGGTCCGCTGGTCATGCATTGAATTTGTTACAAACAAAACAGATTATATACCTTGATCCAAAGACTCAGAGTATCTTAGTCTAGATGCAATATCAGATCACTCTAGACTATTATACTTCTCTGGCTCAGGAACCGTATATTATTATGTTGGTAGCGATTTGACGAAGTGTATGTGGTCTAACCTCTATAGGTAGTGATACATTCCATCACCTCCTACCACTTTCCCTGATCACTGCTCATGTGGGCACCAGCTTCCTAACCCAAGGTATCACCTGCTTCAAGGTCTTCCTTCACATTGCTTCAATTGATTCTTCACCCACTAACTTTGCTGCAACCCTCTATAGTATCTTGCCAGTGGAACGTGAATTTCATCTTCACAGAGTCTGCCGCACAAAACCCCTCTCGCCCAGCAATCGTTGATTGAGTTTTCTGTTGTTCTCTTCATACAGTACCAAAATGATCAACACCCTTCTTCAGGGGCCTCTACCTCAACAAAGTAGTTGACAGGATATCGCTGGCAGATAACAATCAAGATCGCCTTCAGAGCTATTTTCGCTCAATCTGAAAAGTTCATGGCCAATTTCACACTCATTTGGTCATGCCTACTTAGACATTGTGCCTGAGCGCGATAAGCTAAGGTGAGCAGCCTTGGAATTCGATTGGGCCAGAGCCCAAACGTCAAAGCATCTGTTCTATTCAATTCGCTAATTTCATCACAGATCACAGTCTTCCTTGAAAACTTCCGTCTTGCAGGTCGCAGCCACTCCAGACCTTTGCATGGCGATCTGAGGTGAGTGTTCTGTTAAGCAGGAGCCAAAGCTGAAAGCACCCGCCGTACTGTCTAGCATACTAAGCTCCGTCACAGATCAACACTTTCATCATGAGTCTATCATCTGGCTTGTTGGACATGGAGACTTCTTGCGAGGAGAATTCACAGCGAATACCAGCCACATTATGGACCATGGTTGCATCGTCTAGAACCGAGAAAGAAGCTTCAGGACCTGACCATTGTGCCATGGCAAACAAAAAGGCGTTTTCAAAGCGTGAGAGACTCTTGGCTGTGCCCTGGAAATGCTGGCAAAACCGATTTGCCATCCTGGACGTTGAGCTTCATGATACTCAGATCCTCATCAGCCAGCCCAAAGCACCTGATGTCGACCTCTTGACAACAACACACCACCAAAACACAAAGCCTACACTTCTCACTCTTCCTTTTGAGGTGCGTGAGGATATTGTCAAGCACTTGGTGCCCGAGCACGACATCGGCACTAGGAGCATCAACAGAGCGCAGGAGGACTTCGATATGGAAGAATATCACTTTGGCCCCCTTCTCAGATCCTGCAGACAGATACACGACGAGCTCGCCCCTATGGTCTATAAATATGTCAGGATCTACCAGGGCAGATTTCGACCCAATGTCTTCCTCAACATAATTGGTAGAAACGTGCGCCACATCCGCAACGTCCGCATCGACTTTGAGACACGTCATGCCTACTTCCGTGGAGGCATCGAATTTCCTCTGAAGCCATGGGTGAGCATTAGAGACCGCTTCCCTTTCATCGACGCCCTCAAACTGCTTCAAACCAAAGGCAAAAGCCTCCGCATTATTTACGTCGATATGTCAGACTTTTCCAGGACCGCAAGACGAGGTGACAGAGTCTGGGAGAAGCACTACAAGACAGTCCGCAGTCTCTTCCCTGAGATAATGTACACGCTCAGGGAGCTCGCACATTTCAAGAGCGTGGAGAAGATCGTCTTCAGCGATGATGTGGGTGCCATGAAGTCTTGGGATCCTCTCGTCCTCTATTATCTGAGAGGCCAGCTGGGCTTCGAGCTCCAGAAGGCGGAGGGAGTCGACACGCGGCTGCAACTTGAATACAGCCGGCTTGACTTGTGCAAGCCGATACTGAAGAAAATCAACATCAAGACGAGCGCTGACATCCTCGTCAACCCACATTGGGGAGAAGAGAAGGGAGAGGAGTAGATAGTTCGTCCACTTGTCTCAGCCAGAAATGCGACAAGCATGGGAAATTGGCCACTACTGCATCAGATGTCCTTAAGCTACTTTGCGCATTCGATGCAGCACGCGGAACATGGCACATGTCGGCAGCCTTTCTGACATGGGTCGAAAGCGAAAGAAGGAAGGAAGCAGTGCATCACGCAGGTGAGAGATGCTGCGGCAGGAGGGCATTTACGGCCATATCGCCGGTTTTCCTGAACATCAAGAGAATGGCAAATTGCAGCCTCTAGCAGGCGACATCAATGGGATACATAATCAGGCGCGCGTATTCAAGACCTTGACGGACACATTGCAAAAATCTCTCCATTGACAGGAAAACGGGAGGCGATTGAAAAAAGAGGATCGCGACTTCCAGGCGGACTATCGGTGGGACTATCGGTTCCTGTTCTAAATCCAGCTTCGAGAATGTGCGTACCTGTGTTGGAGCGGGCGGAGCTGGAGTTTGAGACAGCCTCAAACAGTGGACTGGTTCCAAGCACAGATCGAGTAAATCGGAGCGTCAAATGTAGTTTGTGCCCCTTCTTCCATTGCCAAGGTATCTTTACTATAAAATCGTGCACTTCTTCGGCAGCCCGCATGGTCCCTCATTATCCTTCTCCTTCTTCGCCACACCATTCGTGGCAGTCTTCACATCTTCCTTGACTGCCGTCCCACTCCCAGCAGCAGTAGCAGCAGCACCGCTGTGCCCAGTTGAAGTGGCAGCGGCACCAGTAGTAGGAACCGCAGCGTCCTTCTTCTCTTTACTGCCATGCAGTCACGTGAGCCTGCTGACATGCTCGTAGAAGGACTTGCCCTGGATCTCAGCAATCTCGAGCTCCAACGCCGAAGGCTGGCGAGATCCGTCGCCAGCAGCAAAGGTGCCCGCGCCCCAAGGAGATCCACCGTGCACCTCACTCAAATTGGTGAGCTGGCCAAACGCCTTGGCGTAACCCAGCGGCACAAACGAGATTCCATGGTGAACGAGCGTCGACATCGCTGCGAGGGCCGTCGACTCCTGGCCACCACCAGGGCTGGCGGTGCTGATAAAGAGACCTGCAAACTTTCCGGCAAATGCGCCCGACTGCCACTGTCCACCGGTGGCGTCCCAGAAGGCCTTCCACTGCGCTGGAAAGTTACCGTAGCGTGTAGGGATGCCGAGGATGAAGGCATCGTACTCGGCTAGCGTAGCTGGGTCGGAGAGAACCTTGACGTCCGTTGGCTTTGCGGGTGCGTGCATCTTGGCCAAGATCTCCTCAGAGAGGGTCTCCGGGATTTGGAACAGATCAGCGGATCCGCCGGCGGCCTGAATGCCCTTGACCTCAGCCTCAGCTAGGGTCTTAACATGTCCGTACATGGAGTACTATGTGAAAGAAGTGGTCAGTCCAATGTCTGCAATGGTGATGTTTGAGCTACGGCGGCATGTCTGTCACGAAGCAACTGTGCAACTATGAACCTTTTCACATACTGCTCAGACCGGCGCCGGAAGGGCCGAAGAACTTACGTAGACAACGGCGATCTTGGGAGCCATCTTGAGGATTATGTGAAGTGCTGTAAGACAAGCTTAGATGGGTCGGGATGGTGCGAATTTGTGAGGAACGAATACAAATGGATTGCGATTCCGTAAAGGACATTCGCACCTTGTGGGGTGTGGGAGCTCACAAGAGCTTTATATATATACCGGGACTAACTGCTGCATCTATTGACGCCATAGAGCTCGACGGATGCGACAGTGATCCTAGCCACCACGGCAACCACGGTTGCATGGTTACCTACTACTGTGGACTTAGTATATGGGCCGGCCTCAAGGTTTGCCAGCAGCGGCTGGGCGCCTCTGAGCGGAAGCAACCGAAGAATGCGGTCGTACCTGAAAGCCAGCCGAGTGATCCAACAGGGGTAGAGCTGGTAGGAAGCGACCACCTGTCGCCTGTCAGCCTGTCTATATCTGGTTGTCTGGCCGAGATATACGTGGGTGCGTGGAGCTTCCCCAGAAAAAGCGTAACAGAAGAGGAGGGGGGACCGACCTTTCGAGCTGATCACGGTATCAGTCCACGTTACAGTGCCAATACTATTGCCTACACAGTAGGTAATAATTACATGGTAATTGGCTGTGATGCCACATCACTGAGTGTCCAGAGTCCAGACGGACAGAAATCGTCATTAAGGTTGCATTTAACCGTCGTAGGCCATGGTTGGCATCTCAGTCGTCACTCACCGATTTGGGTTTGAGATCATGATCTGGCTGTCAAGATCGGTGTTGTGGGAACGAGCCAGAGAAATTTCGAGTCAGCCCTGAAGGAAGGCAAGGTTGCTCGAGGCCACATGCGTGTCTCATGGCGATTGCAGGGTGACTCCACGAACCCCTAGGTAGCAAAACCGGGACCTGCAGTGGACCTCTGGGACATCGGCCCACAAGTATAGGGCGGTTGTCACGCCAGCGGGGACAGGTAGACAGGCCCGTGGGGCCAGCACAGCCAAACCCGCGGGGCATGTTGCCGCTTCGGTCCAGGCTGATTCACTGTCACCAACCTCCTTCATTACCAACCGATTATCAATACTGAGAAACTGCATTTGTCGTGCCTGACCAACTTTCTCGCAATGCTGACTTGTGGAGAACGCATGCTCTTCTGGCTTAGGCTATTGCTTATCTGCAGAGGACATTCTCCAGCGATGTCGAACGAGACTCGAGCTCCAGGTAGGTACTAAGTAGGTGACCATGACAGCCCCTCGAACACTCGCGACCTTCGACAATGGACATCCTACACTCGGTAGTGACTCTTGAATTATCAATCCATTTACGAGTCTTCCCAGTAGGAATGGGATACGGTGCATATGCGTTTTCCGTCTTGTCTCCAATTACCCTTTTTCTTTCACAACTAAAGAAAGGCGGTGGAGTGGAGTCTTCGGACTGTCAGTCATATCCAGTAACTGGGACCAGAAAGATGGCAAGGTTTCAGATGTTCTGGTAATAAGATCACACCAGTGCCATGCCTGGCACGCAATGCGTGCCCAGCAATGCTAATAGTGATGGCTAAAGGATACAAAACACTCCCTCATCTATTCCAAATACGTTATCCCTTCGATTCTCATGGCATTATGTATTGTCTATGCTACAGCTCTAACGTTACGCCACAATATGCCCGTTTCTCCTATACAGTACTAGCCTTGACGCCACATACAAGAACGTACCCAACGTCAATCCAGCGGCGGAGTATCCGATCACGCCTTTCCATCTGCTCTCACTGAAGTCTCCCAGGATTGCACCAGCAATGGGTGTCCCAACAAGGATGGAAACCCCAGTGACCATGAATGTCATGCCCATCCTAGTGCCCACGCGAGAGATGTCTGGGGACATAGTCATCACAGCACTGGGCACAACGGAGACCACACCACCAGAGAACATACCGTACAGAAATGCAAACACTATCAAGCCGCCCAGGTTGTGGATCCCCAACCAGCCGAAAAGCAATACCGCCGACGCTGCAGCACAGCCGAGACAAATGTTCAAGCTCCCGACCTTGTCTGCCACATAGTTGGGAATCAGCCGCCCAAAAACGCTCCCAACATTAAGCAAAGTGACGGTATACGGCGCAAATTGCAGACTTGAGAGGCCGTGGAGTTGAGCGAAGAGCTGGATGTAGAAGAATGCTGTGTACAGACACAAGAACACAAAAAAGCCCGCAGCCACGAACAACACAAACGCCGGATCTCGCGACGCGGAACTGTCAATAAGGGCGCGCTTCTTTCCGGACGGCGGCACGCGTGTCTTCATGAACACAACCGGGATCACGGAGAGACCAAGCAGTATGAACGCAATCACACGAGTTGCCCAGCCGAAGTCCACTCGGGAAACGAGATTGCTGAATATAATCGGAAAAATGATGCCTGCGAGTGGGCTTCCCGTGCTGGCGATGCCGATGGCGAGTGCGCGGCGGCTGATGAAGTACTGCGCAAGAATGGCTGTCGAGGGCAAGAAGAGCAAGCCCATGCCGATGCCCACGCAGATTCCTTGCGCCAGGAGGATGTGCCAGTAGACCGTCCCGAGGCTGGTCATGAACATCCCAAAAACGAGCAGGAACTGCCCTACGATGAGTAGAGTACGAAAATATCCAGCGTCGTAAAGAGGCCCCGCTACCACACCGATGAGCATGAGTAGGCATGCTTGGACTGAGCCGATCCACGCGATAGAGGATGATGACTCGGCGGACAGGAGGTCGGTCTCGTAGTATGTCTGGAACACGCCGTAGCTATTCACCAGCCCCCAGGTCGCCACGAGACATACCCACGACCCGAGAACTTGTAGCCAAGCCTGAGTGCCACCGTCCGGGATGTGACCGTGAGCTGAGGTTGGCGGAGGTACTTCGCCAGTGTTGGGAGTCTGCTCCGAGGACGTAGGAATGTGGAAACTTTGAGGTTGCTCATGGCTTCTGTCCTTTTCAGCCCGGAGGTGTGGCTCAAGATCCAGGTCTGAGCGGTATGGCTGCTCCGAGTCAGAAGACGGCGCAAAATGTGTTTCCATCCCCATCGTGACGTTTTGAATTTGGGCGAATACCCTCGTTTGTACAACGCCAAGTTAGCCTCTGGCTCCTTGAAGCAAAGACTTCCCACCAGCACCTCTTCTCCGAGCGCAAAGTACCCTCTGTGACTTCCAGCAAGGTATGGTGAGGCCCTCGAGACACACAGTGGCTCTATGCTATGCACATTTTGGCTTGTATTTTCGATATGTACACCGGGCCGGCAGGTGTGCGTATTTGTGCGCACGTTGAAGATGTTTCGTTGCTCCGACGTTTGGCTTTGGTAGAGATTCAAACAAGGACACTCCGCAGACGGCGTACCACGGCTGCGGGGTGGCGATGATGCAGGATATGTTGCCTGTGAAATTTGCACGTTCGCAATGGACCTTCCGGGAATAACACCGCGGATGAATAAAATCCTAGTGAATTCGCACCACAACCAGAGCTAGAGACGGAACAGGAGTAGTGGAAGGCAGGAATAATACCCCGAAATACTGCTTGTCGGCAAGTGTCAACGGCGGCTTGACTTTCTACTTACTTCATACTGTTACCTTCACTTGACGTGTCCAAGGAGACGACACACCCAAGATTTTGATCCGTGGCCACCCAGATGCATTCCGTTTTTCGCATACGTCAGTGCTTTAGCAGCAACGAATTCTGTTGCGGCATCGTTGCGCTGCAGAGCAGGCCACATTAAGCAGGGGGTGGAGTAAGATCGACTTGAACATTCGAGGATATTTTCGAGGGATGAAACGCAGGTATTCTCACTAGCAGAACCGAGAGCGTGTCATCAAGAGCGGTAGTCGGGCGAATGTATACTCACATTTGCCCCCAACGTGCGAGGTCAAAGCTAGCACCGTCCTTGGAGACACGATCAGCTTGAGGCAATGGAGAGAATGTTGTTTGAAAGGAAAGCATCATTTCGAGAGCTACGATCTGCCAATGAACGACGAATTATCAAGTCAGGTCTGCGCAATGCTGTCCAACGTTGTCTGTCGTCCATGGATCGTGCCCAAATTCCAGTCCATTTTGTTCCCAATCTCTGAGATGGACCATGTACCAAGATCGGTGCAAGATAAAAAGAAAAGAACAACGTGCTCGTGTCTCAAACCACCCGGGGACCTGATTTCCCCAATAGAAGCAGCGTCTATAGAGGTGGGAAGAGCATCAGTGTGCCGCTTGCGTCCGTGTAAATCCCAGCTTCGATTTGCTGATAAGCAATCTGTGCGAAGATTTCGTCGAACGCCGCATGGCGATTGTGGTCTGCAGTGATGTATCTTACACCACCTGCTGCTTTAGAAGGAGCCCCCATATCTCCCCCAAACTTGCTTCACCACTTGATCTTGCGGGCCGCCTTGGGGTCGAAATCGCCACCTTCGCACCCTCCGCAGGCGCAGAGGAAGCCAAACTTGTCTTTAAGCCTCCAGCGGTTGATGCCGTATGAGATTAGCAGCTCATCACCTTGAGCGATGTCAGAGTCTGCGGTGAACACCATGACCTTTCGGAAGTTGTCCCAGAAGTATTGAATAGTTCGCTTCGTGTAGCACGCGTGGTTGAAGTTGGTGGCAATGGCAAACACGCCAGCGCCTCCTGGGAGACCGAAGCTACATCAGAATATGTCAGCTTATGTTGTTCCAGGTAGCGAGAATCAGACTATCAGTCCAGCGTCCATACCTGTTCGCACTGTACTTCTGCGCCACGGCATCGTTGTCGCGCTCGGAATAGCCATGAAGGCTATCGAAGACGAGCTTTTCCTCTCGTCCCAGCTTCTCGTACTTCTTCCATAGGTCCTCGCCGTCGCGAGTCCGGAGAAAAGGGCGCTCGAGAAGGATGTGACTGTAAGCTTTGATATCCTTCATAGCGAAAATACCGTAGCCGCCGAGTGGCGACTTGGCAACCTCGAGCCATTCGTTGCGGAAGTTGCGGTTAGGTGCCGACTCAAGCTTTGGCGTGCCAGTGCTGGATATCCCAGACTGAAAGACTCCATTGCTGAGAGCCTTGATCAGGGTATCTTGGGCGCTACTGGTTTCAAAACTGTGTTCGTCGGCGGTGGTTTCAGTGCTGAGAAGTTCAGTACTGCTGTGGCCGAGGCTGCTGGTTTCAGTGCTGACGGCTTGGGACTCTGAGTCGTGGTCTTCACACTGACCAAAGCAGGTCTCCACAGGTTGCCGGACGTACCGCTTGCCATAGGCGGTCTCGGTCATGATTGACATCAGGTCAGTATGGATGCTGGTGGATTTGTGAAGGATAATCAGCCAACAAACTGAATACTATTGTAGTCACGATGCAGACTTACCCTGTAAATTTGTAGTAGACGGGGAGGCCGTGATTGTAGCCTTGAAGAATCATGTCGCCAACCACAGCTTGGTCTCCAGGTACCAAACCCTCAGCCTCCAAGGACGTAACGGCATAGTATTTGCCTGTCGCTATCGACAGTTCCTTGGCCTCGAGAGGACGACACATGTCTCTATAGTGCGAGTCAAACTCAAAGTCCGACCAGTCTGAGCAGTCATCGTTGTCAGAACACGAACGAGAATGGGGTTCACTGAGGGAGATGAGAGACGAAGAGAATCTGAGAGAGGGACAAGAAGAAGAGCGCGAGCCGGCGAGGTATGGGTCGGCCTCGGCATCATCGTTTTCGTCCTCGTCCTCGTTGGACTGAGGCTCAAAGGAAGGAGCGAATGCCTGAGCAACCGAAGCTGCTTGTAGCAGGACTTGGCACTGGTGCTCATTAACCCTCATCTCCTCCTGATCTTCAGCGCTGGCACTAATGGCAACAGCAGCAGGCATTCTTGCCGGTTCAGCAGAACGCTTGGCCACTGTGTACTTCAGAAGAAGCTCTGCCATGGTAGACTTCGGCATCTTGAGGTAGGAGGTTCAAGGGGGTAGGTAGGCAGATTGCGTCACGGAAGAACCTTAACAGAGTCTTGTTGATGATGCTCGGAGATATGAAGAAAGAAAAGGTTTCTCAGCTGAAGGTTCGGCCGATGGACGGTCTTGAAGCTGTCCTCAGTGAAGACAACAACTGCTAGTGAATCATATCAGCCTCGACCCACAAGCTATTATGAATGCTTGCAACAAAAATTCGGACTAGAACGATGTCTTATTTGGAAAGCTACAAGTTGAAAAAAATGCAGGTGCGGCAAAAGGCGAACTACTCACACAAAGTGATCAGGCTGGTCAGGAAATGGATGGCGAGTAGCCAGGGGCATAAGGCTGGGGTTTATGAGTTCCAGGATGACTGATGTTGATAGGGGATGTTTCCTGACAAGAAAATCGATCGAAAAGTCACTGAACGAGAGAAGACCCCTTGCCGTTAGTGTCTTCCTAATGGATACCAGAAGGGCTTGGCTTGGACTGCTGCTTGTTTTCTGAATTTGGAGAAAGAAAACCAGTCTGGTATATGTCTGCTTTGTTGTTTGCAAAGTCAGCAAGAACGTTGTTGAGTGCTTAGAGTCTGCTCTTACGTAGCCCTATTGCTTGAATGGAGACATCAGAGACAGATCACCTAGCCAAAGGCTTTCGTTCAAGATCGAAGGGGGGTTGCCAGAAGAAGTATGTTGTGTCTTGTGAAGCCACAGGCTTGCGAATCTCGTGTGAATTGCAAGTATTTGTTTGACTCTAATGAGACTTTGGGTTGATTGAATGGCGCAGGGCACCTTGGGAGAAGTAAGTTGCGAGGAAGGACTCTTCTAGTCATAGGAGAAGGGTTTACGGTGGGCACAAGTCCGAATAAGGAAGCTGTAACCTCTGGAAAGACTAGTCAATTGGACGTCTTGGTGAACCTTTGAGTAGTGAGGGCCAAGAAACCGCCAGTTCTACAGACTTAATAGTGATGTCCCGGTTCCCGGCTTTGGGAAACCTGACCACTACTGGCATGGTAGCTGAATTTGGCAAGTGTCAGTGTGAGGCTTGGGCAGAGAGGGAGTAGACATTTGAAGAAGAAAAGGGGAGAAAGAGGACAAATTGATGGGAGAAGCGTAGTAGACGGTTGCATCAGTGTAGTGCTATAAGTTGACCCACCCAGTTATGGCCCACCCTGAAACGGAAGTCTGTTTTCCAACCATATTATTTCAAACACTTATAACTTATTCAACTAAGCAACTATAATACAATCCTCTTCAACAACTACACTTTCAGGATCGCTCTCTTCAAAAGACTATCAATAGCCTCTAGATCCTGCTGTTGAGCCCGGTGTATATCATTGATTGAAGCGAACTTCGAATTCGGGCTCAACTCAACCTTCTTTCTTTTACGTGGCTGACTATTCGCAACTTTAGCTTCTAATACCTCAATCCTCTTAAGGGCTTGTGCCAATAGCAGGTCATTCTCATCAAAGCCTTTTGTGACCTTTCTGAAGAGGTTTCGTGAAGTTTGATTGGCTGAATTAGCTTTGTTGAATTCGCTGAATTGGGCCCTTAGATCTTGGGACTTCCTTAGAGTTGACCAAGTAGTTGGCTGCATTTTTTGAAAGCTGAATTGGTGTAAATTCAGCCCTTTTCAACTCCCCTAGAGGCTTTTAAGTCCTTTCTTAAGTCCTTTTTTGAGTATTCTCAAGGAGTAAAGGACTTAGAAGAGGCTTGCTTGCAGCCATGGGCCAAAGACCACTAGCTTTCCATCCAGACTTAATATTCTGTATAGAAAGACCATCCAATCGAGCATGGCGATAGTTCTCAAGGAAATCCCTCTTTCCAGCAGCTGTTGAGTCTTCCTATTGGTATAATTAACTAAGTCTTTTTCGACAGGACCGCTTAAGGGAAGAAAAGACTCCGAGATCGAGAGGTTGAAGTATATGAGAAGTGTAAGGAAGAGAATAAAGCAATAGTATATTGTTTTGAAAGCACTCTCATATTAATTCAGTAGTCACATGGCTTCCGTGGCCGTCTAGTATAAGCAATCGCTTCTCTATTGAGTCCGTTGGTCGAGTCTTTGGAATAAAGATCTTTTAGAGCCATTCAAGTGCTATTGAGTTATTAGTCCAGGCGTTATCGGTTGCTGTAAATAGCCACTCTTTATATAGATCCAGTTGAAGAGGAAACCATTGCTATTGAATCGATTTGCCCTTAAAAATAACGAATGGAGGAAGAGAGATGCCACTGGCCGAAATACACTCAATAAACGAAGTCCAAACTCGAGAACCAGAGTCTTTTCGTTAAATTAAAGTACTTTCCGCACTTCCAAGGACTAAGCCATTGCTTCCTTGGCCTTCAATTATACCAGCTTCATCCATATTCGATCGATTAGCTGGCTTAATCTGGTGGATCTCCGGAAGAGCAAGCAGCTGGAACCAAGATTTAATTACCTGGGTTGTAGCCCCATTGGTCCTCTTTGAGTCCATTCGATAGCTTCTTTGAGTCTTAAGCCTTAGGTTTCGTCTTAAAAAAGAGGTAACCAAGTGTTTCCCAAGATGCTTTGAGTCCCCTTTGATTCGAAGGACTCTTTTCGCAAAAGTTCTTAACTCTTCGTGGGTCGGTGGAAGGCCTAAGTTGGTTTGACAGAGGGCCCAATTAGCCAATTCGTCTTCTTGATGGATAGAGAGCCTTTGCTCTGATTGGTGGGAAATTTGGTACGGTTGTCTTCCTGTAATACGGTGTCGAAGCGTAAATCTCGGAACAACCCATTCTTTTGAGGCCTGGCGTACTGAAGTGTCATTTTGAATGGCTACAAGGGCTGCGACAATCTGATTTTCCGTACAGGGCTTCATAAAGTGTTAATAGATAATTTTTATAATCTAGAAGTTAATTGGATTCAAATTGAGGGGGTTGTCCTCTTCTTTATCTATGTGGTTGAAAGGGCGGTGTACTATTTCAGGGTGGGCCATATCAGGGGGTGGGCCACAACTGGGTGACTCAACTTATAATACGAGAGATCTCAGGTAAACGAATGTATTCACAGTGAAGATTGTCCGTCTTCCAGTGACTACTCTACTTAAGTACCGTCGCAGACATTGTGGCTCTCCCAACTTGCTAGTTGACACAGGTCGGTGGGCAAGTTCCCATGCAGATCTTCCAAAGGACTCGAAAATAACAATAGCACACTGCGCGCAAGACGTTACGTTGGGATATCATGTACAGTATCTTTTCGAAAGTGGATGTGGCCTGGCCGCCAAAACCATAGATGCGTTTGCATCCATGAGATTATACTATGGAATACTCTTCACGACGTCCTGCCAATTTGGGCTTCGTAAAAAGTCCTCGGGTGTGCTCTCTGGTACCTGATTTTCTTCTGCCTACTGCCGCAATGCTTCAAAATTGCGACAGGAGTGCTGCGTATTGAAGTCTGGAAATGCCTGAGGAAAGTCCTCATTCCACCAGATCTGGCCAAGTAGACTCAGATCAATCGAGCGCACCAGCTGCTGCCTCAGTATATCAAGGCAATGTGCTGTTCCAGCGTCAGATCCGTCCCAAAACAGAGGCTGGAGCGGATTCGATAGCCGCAGCTTTCAGGGAGTCGGGACCTTGTTCGAGACTCACTAATATGTACGCGGAAGATACTGTCGTCGTTTTAAATTGCTCCATCGCCCTTCTCCCGATAGTATTCATGGTTGAAGAATAACGACTGCCTCAAGAGATTCTTTCCCAAATCAGCAGGGCCCGCTGTCAACACGCAAGCCGCAGGCAGAGGAGAGGAGTGTAGGGTGATTTTACTAGACAGTGCAAATGGTGCAGTCCTTCCACATTCGCCACGAAACCTCCACCGTGCTTGCCCGAAATGCGTACGTGGCGCGAATGGATCCCTGAGCGTTCTGCCTTGGCCTCAGAGACCACAACCGGGCGATCTGCCGTATTGCGCGATGTTAACGGATTTCCAGGATGACACAGACGAATTGGCAACGGACAATTCACTCCCAGAGCTTCCCACGCATCATCTACTCCATTACCAGGCTATTGTCGGAAAATGATCGCGTGAAAGAATGACCCATTGAATCGAAAACTTGACGGTTCAGTGCGTAGACCTTCGAGAATTGGTGCTGAGGTGGAAAGTGGTAGAGATCAGCTTGTTTCCACAGTTGGAGGCTTGGAGCGAGCAGCACCCACGAAATGCAGGTGAGATGGGACTACAAGAAAGATCCATTCAAGTCTTCGCAGTTAAGATGTCGGTCATGAAAGTTATAAAAGAAGTCAGAAGGAAGATTGATGCTACCAACGAAAAGGTGTGGATAGATATTCGTAGCGTCTTCGGACGTTCAAGTGGGCGGTCAATCTCGTGATGTGAGCTTGAACGGGCGCAGGCCGTTCCTTACTTCCAGCAGCATGTATTACGAGACCACTTGATTCTACATGGCAACAGCAGGTCTATTGCGTCAAAATCAGCGTACATGATGTTCTGAGCTTCCTTGGACTGCATATGTTGGCAGTCAAAGAGGATATATCCCGTTGCTCGCTTGCCTGCTTAATGGAGGCATGATCTTCAATTATTGACATGTAGATTCCTGGGGCGGCCTCGCGAAGTGCAAGGAAGGATTAGTTGTAAGGACGTGACTGGTGCTCGTTTATCTGACATAGGCAGCTGTGGGATGCCGCTGGTCTAATAGATCCAATAGGCACGTACAGACACGCACGTACTAGACTCACATACCTAGGTAGCCTTTGTGAGAGGTGAAGTCTCGGTAGCCTCTTATTATGTTCAGCCCATCATAACGTTAGTAATTCCAAGTCAGCATATTTCCACTCCGGGGCTGTCTCAACCGATGAGGTTACTAATGAACGAGTGGCGGTGGCTCGCGCTACAGTTGTCTTAGTGAATGGTCTGGCTCACCTGTCAGTCTGCCGAAGTAACTCATCCGGCTCCATTTGTGGCCGAATCAGAATATTAGACCTAGAAATCATGTTATGTGTGCTGTGACTGTTGGGAGTGCGAGACAAGGCATTTTAAAGCTTGCTTGGGCAGATTGTCATGTAGGCGCCTGTAAGTCAAACGGCCTTGTCAACGCCTGTGCTGTCTACGCGGGACTTAAAGCACGTTTCTTGGACAAACAGGTCACAAGTTTTCTGTGCACAAAAGGGCATCAATATGGAGGTCCGCCACTTGTCCAGCAGTCTTTGTTTGAATCTGATACACACACCTGGCACCACTTGATCCGCGAGTCGGCTTTTTAGTTGAGCACATGCGGTCAAAGGTCTCACTCTGAGACACACAAGTACTTGCAGACTTGATTCGCCGATTGTATTGCAATCTTTGCCGAGTATTGCTCGCAGGGGTCGGGTATCGCCTCCATCTTGCATCAGGACATTCAAGCGACCTCATAAACTCGACATCCACCAAATCTCGTGGCTCTGAAAGCTCACAACCCGGTCTAAGAAGTGTAACAAAAACTAAATGAGATGGGAGCTCCTGATCTCAGCTACTACACCATACGAAAACTGCGGTATCTGAGTTTGGAATTCATGTTCGGCTATCACGCCTCGACGTGTGCCATGTCCGCGGCCGAGCCCTGACCAACATCAAAGTACGACAATTACGGATCACGAATCCGTAAACTGATGCAATCGACTGGAGATATTGTGAGTGAATTGCTTGTATTTGACATTCGCGAGGAGGTCGTCTACTATGTTGACTTTCAGGCATACGGAAATGTGCGTTGCTGCCGTGCCACAAGCTATGCTGAGACGCCTGTTGCGAAGTCACGGCATTCGTACCAGCTCTCGAACTACGTTTATCATCAGCTTACTGGAAGATCTCCCAGTACGGGAATTATGGTGTGTACGGAGGCGGCGCTGGAGGTGGATTATTACCCACGGTATCAATGACGACACAATCGGCGAGCAAGCCCACAACATCCACTTTTTCGGCGCCAGACACTTCTTCAGAGTCAGTCACCTCTTTGTTGTCCGTCACTTCCTCGGAGTCTACCACCCTCTTGATTTCAAGAACCTCCGTTCCTTCGGGACCCTCAATGAGCACTAGTACCAGTACTATCACAAGTTACTCTATCGGTTCCTACGGCAACGCTTGCTTCAGACTCTACGGGAATTTTAGCGAAGAGTGCTTGGATGTGTCTTTGTATAGTTATTGTTCAATGGCTTGCCGTAAGTTCCTTCTGATGGCATGCGATGTGCATTGTTATGTACGCTGAGAGAGACCCTTGCTACGAGGCATGAGCTGGGGATTAGGCTGGACAGTTGCAAGTAGGGCATCCCAGAGAACTATAGCAAGGTAGCGAGATTCCGTAGACTAATGGTACAAATCTTATCAAATCACCGAGTACTTTTGTGCGTGTACTGGGTGCGCATGCCTGACCGTCATCGCCCACAAAGAGCCTGGCACGCAGGCGCATATCGGAAAATACCACAGCCATACGTTCACCGATGGTCTAACGTCGTGATTTCAGGCCGACGCTATACTTGGTACGAGACTCTTACTAGAACCATGCACCAACAATCGAATGTTGGTCAAGTCTGCCAATTTGTCACTCTTCAGCTTGCCAGCCTCCTTGACGCCGGCGGGCTGCGGCTCTGATATCGCTATATCCGGATCACTGTGTGGGCTTGTTTGAAGCCACGAAAGAGGCGCAAGGCAAATAGAGACTGTACAAACCAAGTAGACATGCCGGAACTACAGCACCCGCGGTCCACTTTGCGAACTCACAGCTAGAGCGTTTGAGAGATCAGACACCGCGCATGCCGTCAAGCGTGGCAGCATGCTGTGCCTCACGAGGAAGACGTTCAAGGTTACGGTTTCGAGGATTTCTAGCTCTTCACGATAGGGTCAGGACCCAGACAAGAGGATGTGAAGCAAGGCCACTCAGAGCTACCAATGGGATGCCCTGTAAGTACCACTTCATTGCCCAATCAGCGATAAGAAGAAGAATAGACCTCTGATGTGCTAGAGGATGACTTGAGGACTCCCTCGACGTCGTCTGTCTCCTGTTGTGTCCGCGGCTAATTGCTAGCACCTGAGCAATCACATTTTGTCGGGGCTGAGCAGGCAAGGGGCCACGAGACTGTACATATCTATGAATGGGGCAGCAGTACAATACAGGTCAGCGAGTACTGCGGCTAGCATGAGTAACACGGCTTCACCGATCAAAAGAACATTGGATGACTAGATCGGAGGTGCTTGGAAGGTGTTAAGCATGTGCGCGGAAGACGACACAGAGCATCTGGCCCCTGATCGCAGGAGGCAGATGCCCAGCGTGGCGAGGCCGACCGGTGTCTCTGCAGGGAGCACCCCATGATCATCAGCACTACTTTCGAACTGTCGCAAATTTGGGGTCTCACGAAGCTGGCAAGACAGTCGTGATGGCGACTTGACCGAGCACAGACAACGTGACTGTCAGGGCCATGGATAGCGATCCTCATCTTATGGCAAGCTTATTTGGAGTATCAGACTGGAATTTTGGCAGGAGTCAAGCACGTATGCGTCCATAATTTGTTGCTTAATCATCCCAAAACGTAGAATGCACAGCTGACGGTGGCATCTGGACTGAACCTAGCGCATTGTCTTAATCAATGTAGATCGTGTGGCTCCGCAACGACAGTGGACTATCCATTCGGCGCTAGAAGTTGTGAGCGCAGGAGACACTGGTCACTGGGGGAGACTCGATACCTTGTTATTCGACATCTCCCCTTATTCAGACATCAAGAGCCTGCGCCTGTTGACCCCGCCACCAACGGTCGCAGCTGGTACGAGCTATCTCAACTCGGACCGACGCACTCACAATCCAACAGCGGCCCACCCCCGGGGTTGGCATCCGGAAATATGCGTTGCCGGCGTCAGGGTGGTGATGTGGCAACACTGATGGGGTGCATACAAGTACCAAAGTGCAAGTTTCTAGAAGCTCGCGAGGGACCATCCCAGACCTCACAACTGCGACATCCTCGGAGATCGCCTTTGAGCTGTGGGCTGCATATGCGAGGTACTTCTTTGGACTAGGAAACTGTAGCTCTGGGAAGACGTCTCGCACAGTGGACGAAAGTCAGCCCTACTCCACCCCCAATGCTGACGGACCCAGTGATGATGGAACTTTGGAACATGTAGTCGAGCGAAGCATTTCGGGATGTAAACTACCGAATTTACTGGCTTCTGCTATTGTGAAGCTGTTGGATGGAGGTTCTGGCGAAGTCAAAGGGGTCCATTGTAGCACGTGTCTATCTTCTGTAAGTACACGCATAGAGGATAAAGACGACACTGGACAGTAGTAGTTACACCGAGATCGCCAGTCTTTTTGCATGGTGACCTGATCACCGGTCTTGGAAGGAACAGGGAGTGTATGGGAAAAGTTCACCAAGACCTGCTGCCTCAACGGCCCAGCCACATTCATCGGCTATGGACATTTTCGTCCATCTCGCGTGCAGATTGTGGAGTGGGAGAGCCAATGGCCCTTTCAATATGATGAGGTGTCCCAAACGGTTGGTAAATGCATGCAGAAACGGATCCACAGTCTGTTGGCACACTTGTTCAAGGCTACTGATCGGCGAGGCCATAAGTGACTTCCCATGTCGTGAATGAGAAGGAGATACATGAGCTAGTAAACGTCACACAAGGACCCTGGGGCCGCGAGCCGTAGGCGACTCCACGGAAAGCCAAGAAGTGAAATAATCTGCCATGTGCGCGCCTAAGCCGGGGCTGGGAGTCCGGTCGTGCTGCGGGTGGCTCAACGGCGGAGCTGAAATTGGCGCGCTTCAATCCTGCAGGTCAGAAAGGGGAGGAGGGAGATGACCACATCGGCGCTTCGCTGGGTGTCTGCACCGATCATGACCCATCTTCTATAATGATTCTAAGACGGGAAAGGTGCAGTATGGCGCAAGACGATTTTGGGCCTCGATTTCGGCCCGTGTTCCAGGGTTCGTGAAGCCGAAATGTTGTTGGTCATGGTTTCAGTTGGCTCCGAGGGGCTTGATGCAACCTTTGCCTGCGGTTGGAAACATCCTGGCAAGTCGAAGGATCGGGGGCGTGGAGAAGCGCTTAGGGAGGCTGACCGTGTAGTATTGCTGAACAAGACCGTGGTGCCCTTGGGGGTAGGCCGTCGTACAGTAGATACAGGGTCGTAATGAGGATGGAGGGTGCGTGCCGGTGAGGAATCTGCCACAAATTGCTGCGGACGAGTGCTTGGCGGTTTGTTGCAGCAATCTGTTGAAAGACTTGTGAATGATGAGATTCAGATGTCAGGCAACTCCGTGACGCCCTGCTGCCCATGAGCAATTGTATCTAAGATGTTCCAAGCGCCCCAAAAACGGCAAGATGCCACTCCCGCGTGCGTAGATAATCGTCAAACTCAAGCGAGCCTGTCTAGAATAACGCCCGAAACCAGCTTGACGCCGTAGATTCTTACACATCACGCTGAAAGACAGGAAAAGCACAACCAATCCAGTTCCGAAATTTCTTAGTAAATGACCTTCCTCCCACATGTCGAACAGCCCGTGCTCTTGCCTGCTGCTCTAACTTCAAAGCAGTCACAGGGCCACCACTGCTTGCCGGTCTTGCTGATAATCTTGCGGTTGCAGTCTCTTCTATATATGGCGAACTTGGTGCCGCACAAGATGCAGACGCGACGCAGTGAAATTACATCTCCAGGCGCAAGTAGCGGCTGATCTCCAGTGCTGGTCTTGGGTGGCAGACATAATTTGCTGACTGGTTGGGATTTAGCTAGTTGAAGAGGCTGGTCTTCCCGCTTCGGGTCTCTGGGTATGCGGAGCTCGTAGGCGTAGGCCACAGTGTCGGTGTCATCTAGAGGCGTGTCCCCGCTTTGTAGCTTGTAGATTGGCCGGAAAGCTTCGGATTCGTTATCGAGGTTGCTTTGTTCCTCTTCTCTTATTTGTATAGCCGGTAGAGGTGTTCGTGTCGATTGGGGCGAGCGGGGCGAGAGCACAGTGCCCGGGTTCCGGGCATGTGATACCATCTTGAGATCGACTTTCGGGACGGTCATCGTCGAAGGGGTAAAGACTGGTGTGATACCGCGCATAGGAGCAATCAGGTGCGAGTTTCTCGTAATGTCCTTAAAGTAAACTCTCAGGTCGTCACAGTCGACTCCTTGTCGTCCCCTCTCCTGCACGTAGGTCTCAACATCGGCAGTATCGATTTTCATCTTGTTTGAGGACAACCAATTTGGAAAGCTGCTCCCTGGTACAACCTCGAGGACCTGGACATATTCGACGCGCATGTCCACCTTCTTTTCGGCTTCAGAAGCGCTGGTTCCTCGTAGTCTGTTGCTCTTCGGTGTACGGCCTGGTTTATCTTTGTCCTCGAGGAGTGCACCCTCGAAATAATGGGCGGGCAGTATCTGGTAGCAACAATAGCAGCCCCATTTTACGGAAGTGTTCGGATCATCTTCGCCTTTTCCTTCCACCTCTCCAGAAGCAGACTTGGGACTGGAAGAGTTGGCTGGCGCTCGCGCTTTCCTTTTCGTCGCGCTCGCCTTTGGCACGCTAGCGCCCACATCATCATCAGTAACGTTGTCCTTGTCGTCGGTGTGTCGAGCTTTCGGCGGGTTTTTGGGGAAGTTCCTGGGGTTGTAACACTCTTCAAAGAGTATGGTCTCTGTCTTTATCTCCCAGGGAATAATATTGAGATCAACAGCAAGATAGAGGTTATAGCTGCACTTCTTCAGCAGACACTGCTCTCTGTACCCGCAGTACATGATTATGCGCATAAGCAGTTGTTTGGGAAGCTTCTCGAACATGGACAGGTCGGCTGCCATCCGCCGTCCGGCGGGAGGTAGTACCACTCGTGGAGCTTTGTGAATGAAGCCAAAAGTTGCTTTGTACTCTGCGTCGTCCGCAGCTACCGAATCCGCTCGGCTTCCTATTTCCAGGTCTGAGAAGCCTCCCACGACCGAGCCGTCTGGTGGTGAGGCGACACTTTGTCGGGTTACCGAAGTGACGCTCTTGTGCGTAAGAGCCGGACTGTGCGATGGAGAGCTGGTCGAATAGGATGATGAAGGGCGTTGCGAACGTCTTATGGAGCGTGCGCTGGGTGATTTGCCCAGATTCGACGAGCCGAGCCAGTTGGGAGGTGATTGTGCATGCTGCTGATTTTCGGCAGCTATCTGACGCATGCGCGGGTGAAGTTCTCGCCCGTACCCAGACGGCGGTGTCAACTGAGGGATTGGATTAGGGTCTTCTCCTCCGCGGTTCTTCCTCCCTTGCTCCAAGGCTTGTGGTATCCAACCATAGTCGGACACTCTACGTCGCTTCGGTGCAGGCTCAGGCTTGCTGTCGTTATCGATGATATCAAAGTTGCTCCATTGGTAGTCTAGGGACCTGGGAGGAGTCACACTCCCTTCTTCCGCACCTAGACTTGAAGGCAGAAGCAGATGTTGAGGACAGCTTCGCCCCAGATAGTCATTTCTCGCAAGTGTCATGGAAGCTCGACTAGGCTCTGAAACCTGCTGAGAAGTAAACAAGTGACGAGATGGGTCAGATACTGTGTGTTGAAATCCTTGAAACGGCCGCGAAGAGTGAGGCGCGGGTGTTAATATGCTTGAGTGGACTAAGGGCAGATGTAGCTGGTTCAGGGACGGGGTTCTGCACTGAACAGCCATGTTCGAATCAGGCCCTAGGCTGCGCAGACTGTCAGGTCGATGATCGTTTGAGGTTGCGTCCTGTGCTGGAATCATTTCATCTGTGTTGAGAGAATGGGAATGGAATGTGTTCAAAGCCGTTAGGTAGACGAGAGGAAGCTGACAAGCGAATCTTCATGGAATGAGGGCAACAGTTGCTGATTGTTCGCATGCTCGAATGGTTGACTAGTGGCTCCAAGGTGGACCGGTTACAGGTCGAGCCTGTTGATATAGACTGCCCATGTGCTACCAGTCGCAGCTGGGCTTTGAGCATCGATCAAAGCAGCAATGTGGTGACGGCTGGGGTTGAGCTGCCTCTCGGAGAGGGTCAACAGGCAAAGTGCGTCTTCCTGTCTGGACCAACAACCCTCAAGTGCTCCATCCTAGGCGTAACTGTGTGTGTTGGAGAGTTGCAGCCGCGGTAGGGGTGGCCTTGAAAGCATTTTGGCTGCACAAGTCCTGTAAGCCCTAGATTACCCAACATAGGTGGACCATCGTTCCGCGAAGACTCGATATTGGTGTGCGTTTCCAGAGTGTCGGGACGGGTGGAAGGTTGTGATTGGAAGCAACGAGATACTTAACATGCAGTCACAGTATTCGCGCCCTTCCATTGTGGGGATGTTGCGACCTGCGGGCTTATGCGACTAAGGCAACACAGTGCTTCGTTCTGGCCACGATAGCAGGTACCCACACTGACCGCTGTACCGTGCAAAGTCTTCGGGTAGAAGGCTACAGAAACACTGTCCGCGCTTCGGTCACTGGACACTTGCACGAAGGCATGCTCTGGGCTTTAATACCGGATATATCCAGACGAGATGCCTGAAGCACGTCGGCAGGGATCGTCAGGCTGCTGGCTCACATGATCCCAGTGCGGCTTTCAGACTTCTTCGTAAAACAGATTTAGACGAGCGCCGAAACAGTGATTTGCAAAGAACTTGGACATCTGCTTCCATCGTGGTCTTTGCAGAAGACAAGCCTGGAACAACTAGAGCTGGAGCTTCTCAAAGTTGTCTGATGTCCATTAGGCTGCAGCAGTTGCTCGGTGATGACATCGCAGCCGCGACGCTAATCAAGCACATAATGCATCTGAGCGTCAGTGTGGCCTTCACTCTTGTCGGGACTTGTCCCCTGGAGATTGTACATCGTCCTGGTCTCATCGAGCTCGCAGTCATGAAGAAGCTGGCCAAGGTATTCGGAGGCTGTCATGAACACGGTCCCGCAGTCACTGGTGCTGTAGGGTCCGGTCGGCAGAGACATCAGAACTGTCTCGGGCAGGTCGGCCGCGCAGGATTCGTCGGGAGATCGGAAAGCACGCGTTTAGCAGAGATGCTGAGCAGAGGCTCACACGCTGGCTGGCTGGCTGGCTGGCTGGCTGGCTGGCTGGCTGGCTGGAACCGCGATTGTCTGCCAACCGAACGAGACGATACATGACAACGCAAGCAATGATTGGGTTTACCAGACTGTCGGGTCGCTCTAGACTGCTTCGGGCCAAGATCAGTCAAGACAGCAAGAGTTCTGAAGTTGCTCGCCTGAGGCGTCAGATTTGTGTGAGTGGAGTCGTGATCGTGATTGGCGAGATAAGCTCAAAGACTTGGCGACAGGGCCGCTTAGCAGACAGGCTGGCAGGCAGAAGAGGGCAGACTGCTGCGGTGTACGTAGTATTTAGTACTGTGTAGTGCATGCAGTGCACCAACCTGCATAGTGCATATTGCCATCGTCCTTCAGACAGCTGCGTCGTAAGATTGGGGTTGCTAGCATGTTCATGAGTCCCAACGTGAAAAGCCATCGTACAGTTCGTGCATATACTATTCAAAGGATTTTCGTGCAGCGTGTGTGGGAACGTACTGTACATCTGCCAAAGTACTCCAAGTTCGCACAGGCCAAAAGACGGATAAAAGTGGACCGCCATATTCCGTATTACTGTGTAGTTTTAGGCCGCTTGAGTCTGAGAGCACCGAGTATTGGGTCCACCGGGGAACCAGGGCCGATTTCGAATTGGAAGGAGTGGGTAATGTGTGCTCCACCACGGAGTGGAGTTCTTTCGAAGGTCCCGGGAGATGTGCAAAGTTGGGCCTTGCTTCAAGCAACGCGGAACTCGCACCCAAGAATGGACGAGTCTGTGCTCTGTCAATGATTCTGTCGCTGGTGTTGTACTTAGTCGCAAGAACAAAGGGACGGGGAAAGTTAACGCGAATGGAGCAAAACGCAACTCAGGAGAATACACCTGAAGATGTATGCTCCGGTCGAGTTCAACGACACATGCTGAGCATTCTGGTCACGATGATCTGTCTCAGATCAAGAACATGCCCACATTGTCAATCACTAGAGTAACAGTGTGCAGTAGGCGTCCACGTAAGCGCCACCGAAAGTCTCAGATGGTGTGGCATTGTGAACGGCATCTAGCCTAGCCCTCAGGCCTTATTAGACCCTCTACCTATGCTCATATGTGGGGCATCCTGCATGGTGGTATTTGACTGGCATAGGAGCATTGCATGCTGCAAGCACTGACGACAGAGGGAGCCCGGCCAGAATCAGAAGCGAGATGAATGTCGATGACGCCAGCGATGTTGGCCACTGCCCAGCGTTCTGTGATCGCTCTCGTTTGCTAAGAGGGATCTTTGATACTCGCCTCACCCGAGTTCACATGATCTCGCTGAGCTGCGGCGTTGCGGGCCCGGAAGCCTGATCCGCATCGCCTGTGGATTTGGGACTGTGTCTGAGGATCCTGGAAGGTTCATCGTGGGAGATGGAGAGACGAGATGAGATGACATGCGGTACAGTACCGTATCTCGACGCAGTGAACGGTGGCATTGCAGACGCCATCGTCGGGCCAGCGAGATTCCCCGTCCCTGATGCCTGTCATAATCCATGTTGCTCCCATGCCGGATCTATCGTCTCATCAAGCTAAGTTCCGGATGGGGTGTCCGGGACAATAGTGTGGTGGTAATGGCACTGATGAAGCTCCATCCGTGACTGTGCACCGAAAAGGCGTTGCATCCGGGGGCACCGGTCATGATACCGCTGCACGCGCTTGTCTAGATCGATGAAACAATGTGGAGACGCTGTGGAAGAAGGGGCTTGGGACCATCCTAGCTGACGTGTGCTTGCGAGTTGAGGGTGCTGCGATCTCATGGAAACGAGGACTGGATCGGCCGAGACTATGGGAAACCTTTGCAGGAACCGATTCATTTCCTGTCGCTGTTGAGGTGCCGGATCGGGGGTTAGGGTTCTTAACAAAAACAGAGTCACCACCACGCACATGTCCCTTCATCCCCCTTCCTCGCACATTCGAACGCGAATGATCATATGACAAGGAACAGACTCATCCTTTCGACTAATTTCGCAACTCTAAGCCGTACCAAATTCCTTCTCGGTCTGCTCGAACCGAAACAACCGAGTAACAGCTGCGGACGGCACACCCTTAGACAAAAGCAAACAAATCTTCCCTTGTGCCCACCTAGCTGGTTATGAACTCACAGAGTTCTAGAGAGTTTTCTGCTAACTTTGTTTGCTAATGGAGAGATTGCTAGGCCTCACGGATGTGTCCTCTCTCTCTCTCTCTCTCTCTCTCGCGCGCGCGCGGGGCCATTTTTAGGCTGGCTAGGGCCCTGGGGATCGTCTAATTTCCTCGATCGGCCTTCGACTTGACCGGCACGTCCACCATCAGCTGAAGTAGCGAGTGCCCAACTTCGGCAGCAGCCAGTACAGTAGTTTCTCCAGGGTTGTCGTATATCGGAGCCACCTCGACAACGTCTGCTCCGACAACTTTCAGCCCAGTCAGGCCATCGAGGATTGTCAACAGCTCTCGACTCGTCCAGCCGCCTGGCTCCGCAGTGCCGGTTGCTATAGGCATGAATCAGTAGAAAGTCAGGAAACCTGTTACAGAAGGAACTCACCCGGAGCATAAGCTGGATCCAGAACGTCAATGTCAACGGAGATGTACACATTCGAGTCTCCCACTCGCGTCTTGATCTGATCAATGATTCCCGCCACACCAATTTTGTCAAGTGCTCTGGCGTTGATCAGCTCGAAGCCACAACGTACGTCGTTTCGAATATCGTCCTTCGGGCGTATTACTGGAGCCCTGATGCCGGCGTGTATAGACGTGTTCTTGATCAAGCCCTAGCATATGTGGGCTCAGTCTCAAGGCTCATGTTCCAACACTTACGAGGCGAGATACGATTTTGACATACCTCTTCATGAGCGATGTGTAGGAAAGTCCCGTGGTTGATACCTCTTCACATAGTCAGCTTCAGTGGACCCGAAGTACGTGCTTCATCCACAACCCATGCGGTAGTCACTCACGCATAGTCGGAAAGTCCTCCCCCAATCACAGATGGATCCCATGTGTCTGTGCTCATGCGGTCAGCGTTGAAAGGGGGCCCTGGACACATATCGCCCTGGACTTACCAATATGGCTATCAAAATGTAGGACAGACACGTCTCCCCACTTTTCAGCTGTCGACCGCAGTGCGCTCAGCGTCGTCGTGTGATCACCGCCCAGCGTCAATATTCGTGGCGTCTGCGATATGCTGGCGTTCGAAGCGGGCCGACCTGATAGTACCTTGAGACCTCCTTAGCCGGCTTTCTCGTGCCTCCGAGATTGATTCTGGAAGAATTCATACTCTATGCGCCTTATCCAACTGTCTCAGCGCAATGGTGTTGTCGAACCATGTCAAGCCCACATCACCAACATCTACGACTTTCGCCCACCTATTCAGAGTTCCCTGTCCGGTAAAGATCGAGATGGCACCCGGAAACATTCGCTGGCTGCCCGCCCGTATCCCACTGGGGCCAAAACGCGCGCCTGGCCGGCCGGACGTGGCGGTATCAAATGGGGCGCCCAGGATGGCGATGTCGTACTTGTTGTCCTTTGCTTCTTCATCTGAGAAAGCATTCACGTAAGGCAGATTGGCGAATGTCTTGAGCCCATGAAACTGCGACCCCGTCACGATGTCTATGTCATCCTCGTGCGCGGAAACGGAGGCAAAAGCGTGCTGCTGTAATGCTGCTTGAGGAAGTTGCCAAGCGTACGCTGGGACTGCTAGGCTGGCCGCGGTCGTGAACACTGTGGCGAATCTCATGGTGACCGATTGGCGAAGCTGGGACACATTGAGCTGTGGGAAAGACGATGTGAACAGTGGTGTGGCTCATCCGTATTGTGAGCAGATCGCGCCGTAACGACGTTGACCGCGGTGTCGTTGCCGGAGAAGCTAGACTTGTTTGCCTATCTTTTAGCGGTATCGGGGGCTAAAATGCGGGTCGGGACGTTGACCGTAGAGACAAAAGCAAACCGCCTCATTGCTACCATTGGGTCCCCGAAATTGAAGTTGTTGGCGACCTCCTCGCCTCCAGTGGGGGTCAGAATGCATTGCGCCGGCTAAGGAAGCACCATCGTCGCCTCGAAGTGGCAGATTCATGCGATGCTTGGCTTAGATCCGTTCACTGTGTACCTATCAAGTACTTGGTAGGCAGGTAGGCCTAAACCATAATGGCCCTGTACGCGATTCCCTGCGTTAATATAGCGCCCCGCGGGGGGGGGGGTTACCTATACTTTACCTAGCCCCGGCTGTCGTTGACGGCACTTCATTTGAGTTTTTGAGAAATGCCAGTAGGTAGCAGTCTTCGCTGCTCTAGAGGCTGGACATGAGCCGAAGACCCAGCCAAAGCCCTTGGACGAAAGCGTTAAAGTCGATTGAACAATATCGATGGGCACGGGGAGGACGGAGATCGAGTGGTCTCAAGCTCTTTCGTACATTTGGCGTAATCTTCGAACTTGCCCTGAATCCACCATCCCTGTTACCCCGGACTCTTCCTTAGAGTTTCCAGGGGTGCTCAACCGCCCAGCCCCACATCTTTCGAAGACAGCTTTCAAGTCTATGCACAAAGAAACGTCGTGACTCCTATCTTTCTATTTGTTTCCCGCACCTATACACAAGCAGACCTCATGGACAATCTCATCGCAGTTCCTGGCAAGATCAGGAAGAGGGCAAATAAGGCATGTCTCGCCTGTCGCGCCCGGAAAGTCCGATGTGATGTCTCACAGCGAGGCCGACCATGCATGAACTGTTTCCTGGACAGTGAGGCGTGCGTAGTCGTCAGTCGAGCTTCCAAACGGTGCGCTCCAACTCCTGTCCGACGATCATGTCACAGTGGCTGACATAGAGAACAGTCTGAAGCCCACAGAAGAGGACACCGCCGGCGACCAGGCGGTTAATGATGCCAGCACTGTGCATTTGCACAGACACGACTCAGGGCATTCCAGAGTTGTAATTGATGAACAGACAGGCCATGCCTCCATGGACGGAACTTCGGATGCGGGGAGTTACGAGCGAGAAACAGTGAGGGCTTCCACCTCTGGCTTTTCAGCGATCAACGCCTCGAGCGGACGGCCTGGCAACCAAGCGATTGAGCGTTCCTCACCACCTCAGCCGACATATCATGGCTCAAGGCCTGAGGTGCCACAGCATCGTCGTCCGTCGACCAAATCCAGAGCACAGCAGCTTGAATGGGCCGGGGAACAGAGTACGTTGTTCGGGTCGGATGTCATGTACTCCTACTATTCCTTCGTGGAAGCTAAAAACTTGCCAAATGTTCTACCCCAGGACATCAGCTATCTCGAGATGCAAGGCTGCTTCAGATTACCCACAAAGTCAATTTTGGACGAATTCGTGAAGCAGTATTTCCTCCATGTTCACCCGCTTCTGCCAATCCTGAACGAGGGCGACTTTTGGGAGGAGTATGGATCACCTCCAACCGAAGACATCCATCGTCCAAGGCACTCCCTGCTCGTGTTACAGGCCATGCTTGTCGCAGCTTGTGCGGTAAGTAAGACCCCAAGACCGCAGACAATAAATGTACCTGCTGACGTTCCGCTAGTACGTGCCACGCACCCGTATCAGAGCTCTAGGATACCCAGACATGAGGATCGCCAGAGCAGCCTTGTACCGTCGAGCAAAGGTAGGTGACTCGTTCTCCAGCATTCCATCGGTTGGACCAGTTCTGACGAGATCCAAAGCTGCTGTTCGACTTCGGGGCGGAATCTTCACCCGTCGCTATCGCCCAGGCCGCCCTGCTTCTGTCATCATGGTCACCATCCGGTAGCCATTGTGCGCAGACTGGCAACTTTTGGCTGAATGTAGCCATTCAACAAGCAAGGCTAGCGGGAGCACACCGTTGTAACTCCCTCTACGGAGAGTCCCGCCCTATCCCGCAATCTTCTGCGTCCCCCAAGCGTCGCAACATGTCGAAACGCCTGTGGGGGTGCATCGTTCTCAATGACAGAATACTCTCCTTGAGCTCTTGGAGACCGTTGCAATTGTCTAGATTGCACTTGCTCTCACGTCTTGGAACTGGTTGTTCCTTAGAAGTGGTCGATTTTGGCGACGAGCTCGAGAGGAGTAGAGTGTACAATCCTGGGGCTAAAATAGCACTGGTCGAGATTTTTGTCAAGATGACAGAGCTTGCTGTGGCGCTGACTGACTTACTTGCGGAGGCTTTGCCACTGGACGAGGAGCCTCATTGGCACCGCAGATTCAGCGAGCAAGAGAAAGACAACATTGAGACTTGTAGGAGCAAGATGGCTTTGTGGTACGAGAAGACTTCTTCTCGAATACCGCTTCCACCGAGGTATCCACTGGAGACTGCAAGCGACTCTCGCCAACCAGAGCCCGCAGCGGTCCCTGCGCATGATTCTGTTGCCCTGTACACCAATTACCTGGGTCTACTCTATTTGTAAGTTGCCCTCGTTTCAAGACGTGGCAGTCAAAGTACTTCGAAGCTGAGAACAACGGTATCAGTGGCGCCATGCTGAGGCTCTGCCACCACGAGTATCTTCGAATGGTAGCAGGAGCCAGATATGTAGATCCTGCGAGGCTATGTCCCCTCAAGACGAAGAGCCTCATCGACACGCAGCGAGAGATGCAAAACGCGGCCTTTGGGGTAGTATGGTGCCTCAAGAAGCTCACGAAAGACCGTCTGTCACGGTGGCTGCCGCTCAACTCGTAGGTCACACTGTCAACTTGGACGCTCAACTGATCAGGAAAGCTGAACTGACATTCATACAGACTTGCTTGTATCTCGCTTCCCTTAGTCATCAGCATCTTTGATGTGAAGGCATCACCGCGTCCCGGCCCCAAGATCAATCTACTCCACGATCTTTATGAGTCCGTTACAGCCTATCAGCCGCAACCCGATACAACAGACTGGGTTTCCGACGCAGTGCGCAAGATGCTCGAGCTCGCAGGTCTCGATCGAGCATATTCGATCAGCGACACCCAGAGGGCAGCCAGCGACCCTGTCGGTCCACACCCAAGCCTGTGTTTCCGTTTGGCGATGGCTGCGACGCCAAAGACCGGAAGTGGTAGCTTTCTTGGAGAGGACAACCCTGCCACTGTCAGCCTCTCTCGGCTTTTGGATCCAGGCTTAATGAGTCAGATCGGGTTGATCCTGAGCAGCGATTCGAAGGCAAGCCATACACAGCCAGCTCGCTCTATAACTTCTGATGAGCAAGCCTCGAGTGATCACGACCATGCGATACAGCAGCGTATCGCCGCGTGGTCAGCCCAGGACCAAGCCCTCAGCGCTGTCATAGGCATGGTGTCACCACCCAGTCCCGCCACGATCGAGTCGAGGCCCTCACATAGCACTCCGGCAACTCATTCAGTAGACCATGTGGGAAGCACTGCTGCGACAAGAGGTCTCGCGGAACGAGCTTTCTCTGGAGTAGGCGATGATCGAGAGGCCAGGCTTCTGGAGACCTTCACTTTCGAGGATGGAGTTCCGCGAGCAAGCGGTGGTGTCGGCCAGGTCGACTGGCTAGCGCAGGAGCATGAGCACAAAACAGGACAGTTTTCTGATGCTCAAGTTGAGGATTCCAGCAGCATGCCGCCTGTGGCTGCGCAAAACAAGGTGAATGGAGAAGAGACGCGCCTCGACTCTCCCGAGCAGTTCTGGAACGAGTGCTTCTAGCATCTTCAGCCAGACACGGCACCGCAGAGGACCTGTCTGGCCGGACTTGCTGTGTGATTTGGGAAAGGGTTTCATCTGGGTATTATTGACGTCATGACAACACGGCTGCTCACCGTCCAAACGCAAGAGAACCAAGACAAGACAGTACCACTGAAAGATACCGCCGCCTCTACACGTCCTCACACACGCCAAAGACGTGCAAGCCCGGAATGACCGTTCGGCAAGAGGGGTACCGCAGGTTTTTATGTGCCGAATGTATCTACCGCGAAGCCGATCTGTCTTTCCAGTCCAGCTTCACCCCCGGTGCAGCGAATTCGCCAGCACAGCGCCACCTCATTGATGAGGATATCTGGTGATGACAATGGATGCTACCCTTAACCATATTTTCTAGAAGTGGTTGACTTTGAAGTGGGAGTTAGGCTCGACCGGGAAATGGAGGTGATGAAGAGGGTTTAATGTGCCGAGGCTGTCGCGCAAATGGGAATCCATATTTTCGCACCATTTTTCTCTCTCTCTTAATGTGAACATTGGAGCACTTCGGGCTAATGACATGGCAAAACTTTTCTATACTCTGCTCTGGATTAAATTTGCTTTTACGCTGCTAACATGGCACATAGAAGCAGTCGTGTTGTAGAGATCTGCAGCAATTAATCAGAAAGCTCCTCAAGGTATTCAGTACTTGGGTCTTGCTTGAGCAGTCCGTCTAAGATGTGGTACAAGAAAACCGTACCCGGCATCAGCATTCACGATATATCACAGGTATCTAAGCAGGGCTTGGTTCCACAGTCCCTAGGTGAGTCTCAGCTGATTATCCAAAAGTGACCCTCATACGAGTGATGCTCCCAAGGTGCTGCCAAACGATACAGCACTAAAAAGTGGAGGGCTAGCAGATGCAGAAGAGTGAAACAGGTGATCAAGACTTTTGGCAGCGACGTCCGTATGTAGCGGATGGGTGAAGTGCCGGGCGCACCAATTTTGGTTGAAGATTTACGGAGAACGCGTATGTTGACCCTGAGCGAGGTAAGGATACTCTTTATTTCGATTCTATTCTTCTTTCAGCTCACTATGTTGTTTGAAATTCTCTTCTCCAACTTAATATACAGCCACCTAATGAGAGCTACACACTGAAAATCAACGAAGCGGTTTGCCAAGTCCGCCACGACGATTACCACCGGCCACCACAGCGCGGCCGCGCAAGCAGTACTCAGCAAGTACTGCCCTGCCGTTTCTTGCCCGACAAGCAAGACGACTCTTTGCGTGACAAAGGACCCCCAAGTCCACAGCAGTGGGCCGTGAACCAGGTACAGCGGAAACGAGATCGTCCCCATGTACAATGAGAACCTGTTTGTGAACATGATTTGCAGGAAGCTGACCTGGTCAACAGTGGCTATCAGCCAGACCGCCGCGATGGGCACGAAAAAGTTGTAGCCGTGTCGTTCCGCGCGATATAGTTCCGGGATAAACTTATAGCTGGAGCTTGCTAGTGTCATAAAGCCAATCGAGTCTGCGCCTCCGTGATATGGAGTACTGAGGACATACATAGCGAGAAGAAACGACGCGAGGGCAATGCACTTCCGAAGGGAGCCTTGCGTGGGCATGACCCGATTCGTGAACCAAAATAAGGACCCTAGTCGTCGGCTTCTCCTCGGCAGAGTGGTTTGGTCTTTGAACTTCGATGAGACCCTTTCGGTCTCAAAGTGCGCGTCGCAAACAAGCATGCCACACAGAAACAAAAAGAGACCCCAGTTGACAGCAACCCAATGTGCATACCACGCCAGCGCAAGCGAGCACGCCATGCGAACCTTGTTGGGCATCCTGGTACATGCGAGAAGCCACGCCAACAACACCATCGACCAGCGGAACTCGATAGGCAGCGTCCACAGGTTGGGGTCATACGGGGTCGACTCCGTCAGAAACAACGGACCAAGGTCCTGGAACGGGTTCGTGTAGTAGACCTCGATGCCGGCATAATGGCACAGCTGAGCCCAGAGTGTGTCAAAACGCGGTGGCTCGCGGCTTGGAATGGCGACTGGGCGCGAGCTCTTGAACGTGTGAAAGCAGCCCAGCCAGGTGGCGACAGCGGTGAGAAAGGTGATGACCGCGGTGGGCAGAAACAGCCGCGCGTGGCGGCGAAGAAGTGAGGACAAGAGCGCCTTTGTCGCCTCTCGTAGGCGGCCCTGCCGTGCGAGCCGGAGCGGTTTGTACGAGAGGGCGTAGCCGGAGATTACGAAGAAAATCATGACTTGTGGCGAGCCTGCGATTACGAGGCGGACGAATGGGATCTGAACGAGCCATTTGGCACCGCTCACGGTGCCGTCCCACTTCGACACATATGCGTCAGCTAAATTCCTATATCTGGCTTGGATAGGGTCTGGACAAGCGTCTGGGAGGAGGTATTCCCGAATTTCCCCATGATGTTGAGTCTCAAGGCCTCCCCGAAAGACCCCCAAAACATTGCCAAATGAGTGTTTGGGAGTGGGGGTTACATACGCCTGCGTGGATGTCCCAGTCAAACCACAGGAGGCAGGAGTGATGAATCACGACGAAGAAGGCTGCGATGCCACGGAGACCGTCTACAGACACGAGAAATCAGCCAACTATCTGGCTCGGGCCCGGCCACCGAGGGGATCGCTACCTAGCCATGCTGTTGCATGAAGTGTCTTCGGCGCCTTTGAATCGTGTCCTAGGAAGCTTGGGAGGAACACCCTCAACCACCTGGTAGGCACGCTCATGAAATTCCAGGGATGACTTGGTAGGAGTGTTGTAGGCTCGACGTCGAGGGGGCGGCCTGCATGAGTGCTTTTGTGATGCAAATCATCCTCTGCCACACTGTGGCCCTGTCTGGTCTCCTGGCGTTTGGTTCTTGTCGACCAAGATCGCATCATTATACCAGATTTGATGGGAGATACCAATGAAGAACATCCCAGTCTCTAAAGGAACACCTTTCACTCGACGAAACGGAGTATCTCGATACCGCGCCCGCATGCAGACAGATGTGAAATAATGTCACGGAATCAAAACTTGACAACTACAGCAAGCGCTGTGAAATTTCAGGCAGTCCCTGACTGCCAAGAGCCTTGACTCAAGCCCTGGCTGGATACAATACTCCGTACTAAATACCTCATGCCCCACCCCACTGGCACCACTGGGTTGCCAACTTGTTGTGTGGTTGTCAATGTTGAACACGAAATTCTAAGCGATCTCTTCTCTGTGGCACTCCTGAAATGGTGCCCAAGTGTAGTCGTGTTGCAGAGCAACAGTCATCCCGAGGAACCGATCCCATGGCAAAAGACATATAATTATAGGAGCATCCCAGTATCATGAAGAATACGGTGAATCTCGAACGTGTTCTGGGAACGAAAACGCCTGATTAGGTAGATGTACAAGGCCACAACAACTTCAAAGTGTGGAACCAGAATTCGGAGCGCCAGACTTTGGGCTAATTTGCCACGCCAAAATGCCACTTCTCTCTCTCTTCGTGCTGCACTTTCCAGCAATCTTGTCGAATGTTGACCCGCAGTCCGTACGAGTCTTCAGCAATTGTTCTATCATCTCCGCAGACAATCTCAAATACATTCCTAGAAGTAGCTCAAGCCACTCCATCCCAGTACTCCTTCTAACTCCCCTCTAACCTCGTCCGGCCCTGCAAAGCCCACCCTTCCAGCAATTTCTCCCCGGCGCCCACTTGCCAGCTCGTTCCACCGTGCCAGAACCGCTGCGTCGACGATGTTTGCGCCGACACCACTCTCGATGCCTGGCGCCATCTGCGCCGTTGTCTGCGTCGCCGATGGCGGCATGCGATAGGCCTTGGGGTTCAGACCCGCATGATGCGGAAGGGTTGTGATAAGCTGCGAGACGAGCGAACTCAGCCTGCGGTAGGACGTTTCGGAAAGCGGACTGAGTGTCGCGAGAGAGCCGGTGGGTGAGGCGAGGAGAAGGAGCTGGGGGCCTATGGCGCCGGCTGTGGGTTTGGCGTCGCCGTTGGTGGCGGGCTCTGGGCCGCGGGCGGAGGGATTATTCACGCGTGGGAGGAGGAGAGATTTAGTCGGGAGATTGGCACCCACGTTGAAGGTTGCACGGTGCAGGAGAAGGTGTCCTTGAAGGGATTTTGGGTCTGGAAACCTGTCAGCTTTTCTCATGGCGCACGGGTGCCTGGTCACCTACGCTCAGGGTCAAATTGCAAGACATGCACGTTTGCGTCTGCATCTGCCGCAATAATGAAGAGCTCCTTGCCATCGGGCAGAAAGTCCACGTTGAGCACCTCCAGCTTGGTATTACTCTTGCCGAAAAGCATCATCTTGTACGGCTCCTCCGTGTACCCCGTGAACCATACGCCCTTGAAAGCGTCACCAATAGCACAGAGGCCTGTTCCCGGGACCTCTTTGATGCTCGTCACGTAGTTGGACATGTCCATGAATGCAACCGGCAGCAGAGTCCCATCTTCTTTCAGACCACGAACCGTGCACTTTTGGCCATGGGCAACCAACACAAAGCCTTGGTTGCCTATGCCCGAAATAGCGGTGACTGCGCCTCTCGGTATGTCTTCCTTTGCGACAAGCTTGAACTTCTTGCTAGTCTCGGGTCGACCGGGCTCTGGAATGACGCTTGCAAGGTCATACACATGGATGCGGCCACGAATAGGAAGGTCCTCGCCACGAGAAATGGCAGTTCCTACCACGATAAGCTCGCGGCGCTCTTTTGTCGATTCGGATACTTCCAGGCTGAGACTCTTGACACACATCAGGATCTCGCACGGCTCCATCTCAACGGTATCGATGACCGTCCATTTGTCCTGGGTAACAAGTTGCAGGCTTCCGCGTTCTGCCATCGGCTTGAAGTTGGCAGGCAACTTCTCCTTTTGCCAGAACGACGCCTGCTGTGGATTGCTATCGTCGTCTTTGGGAAGCTCAAATTCTTCTTCAATGTTGCACCCTACAACGTACGCCCCTGACGTGGCATGATAGGCCACGGAGTTGACGTCGACGTTCAACGGCACTTTTCGAACCGACATACCGAGTTCTGAAAAGGTGCTGTCTGACGGCAGCTGTGTGACACGGGCGATACCTTCAGTATCTGCGTAGATGATGCCTTGTTCACATCCTTCTGTGTGAAATGTGCTTAAGGTCCTTACACCAACACCCTGGAGGCCTAGCACCTGTGGTGTTGACTTGGCGGATTTGATGACGAAGCTAGCAGAGGGGCCAGGAAGGAAAACGGTGCTGTAACCAGAGACATTATCGCAGATACGAAGGGGCATCTTAAGCTCAGGAGTCGTGGCCTCGTCATCATCATTTTCTGCCGGCTCCTCAACCATTTTCGCAAACTCGTTGTTGGACACCTTTCGAAAGAACAACGTTGATGCAAGGTTACTCGAAGAGGCCTTGGACTTCCTCTGCGGTTCGTAAATTGTCAAGTCATCATTCGCGTGTCGTAACTACAAAGGTCAGCTTGTACATTCGTTTCCTGGCGTTGGTCAGCACTTACAATCAGGTGCGGTGATTTGTGCACCAAATCCCCAAGATCTGCGACTAAAATCTCCGTGATGGTCTCCTTGGCTGTGCCGCGGCGGGCTATCCATTCGGAAGTCAGGATGGGAGGAATATAGGATAGCCCTTCTGTCGTGAACACCGGCTTGGACAGATCTGGAAGAGCGAAGATCTAGAAAATGTCAGCCTGTGAAGCCATGACCGTGTAGCGGACGTGACCAACCTGAAGACCGCCAGTGTTGCTAAGCAAAAACATGAAGATTTTTTGATTGCCAGCGTCTGCCTTCTCTGAGCCAAAGATTCTGGCCGTGTCGGCGTACAAGCAGCCCGACACCCATTTGGTGGACGTCCAAACGCCCTGGGGCTTCTCGACCTCTTCCAGCTCATCGTCTGAGTTCATTTGAGCAATAAAGGCGCTTGTGTCGTCTCTGATAAGCAGTAGGTACGGGTCTGAAATGCTCGCGTGGAGGACTCTGGGCTCCGCCCCTGTCTCCTCGTCCTGCATCGGAAGGATCATGTCGAGGCCAAGATCTGTCACAAGTATCAGCAAATATTGATTCAGTTGATTCGTACTGATTGCTCACCCCCATCGTACACCCGGACCTCTGACTTTAACACCTGAATGACCCGGCGGTGGTTTGCCATGGTACCAGCTTGAACCGTGAAGCCAGCTGCTGGCTCGAATTCAGTACCCGTCAAAGACTCAAATCCAGCAGCAGTCAGGGCGTAGACGTCTGACGATTCAAATTTGTCGAGGTCAATCTTTGCGACGATCATGAAGGTGTCGTATTGTGCAATCATATCGTAGTCTTCACCAATGGACTTGTTTCCCCTCTCCCCTTGTGCTTTCGACACAGGCTTTTGAGCACTCATGGTCCACAAACCTCGCGCTTCTGGAAAGTCGAAGCGACCGATGACCCTGGGTTGGATTTCTCGGTTCATGAATGCCAGCGCACCCGCCTTGCCAGTGCCGACGGCAGCCACCAACTGCAACTCACTCCGGACGCCAGCGTGGGCTTGGTCTTCTTCAGCATCGGCAGAGTTGTTTGTCCTTCCGTATGTAATGTCTTGTATGGGCGCAATGCTCGTGAGTCTGTCGTGTATACGGAACACAAGCTCGCCCCCCTTTACAGCCGCGGTACCGTTGGTCGCTGGAGTATTTGTATCCGCATAGATGTCGTCATCATCGTCGTCGTCGTCGTCCGACTCATCCTCATCAAAGTCGTCAAAGTCGAGAGACTCTTGCAAGCGGGATTTTTTTTTGGACGCCTGGACCTGCTTGCGTGTCCAGCCGAAGATGACCGAGTCACCATCCTCACTGCCCGCGAACAGCGCATTCTTCCCCAGACGACTGAATGATGATATTCTGTGGCACAGGATGTTGCCTCCGTTTTCGGGGGAGACGAGCTTGACTTGAAGTGCAGACACGCGTCGTCCGTCGATGACAAAGTCTAGGATTGCCAAACGGCCATCGGCCAGGGCGATCAGCATCTGGCTAGTCTCCTGGGAAATGAATCCAACGACGCAGCCTTCGAGGCGGAGGCACAGATCAGACTGGTCCGTGAGCGTGAAATCGGTGCATTGCTTAGTGAACGGATTCACGCCCACCCCATTGGTTGCACCGGATTGGTCGATGTGTATTAATTCGTTGGCTCCCACGAGCAGAGCACCTCCGACTGGGGCAGGCAGCGCAACGACTTTGAACAGATCTCCTGGCAGGCCGCCCACGGAGAGAATGGTGGTGGAGGCTTTTTGTTGCAGATCTAGCGTAAACACCATGAAGGAGAGGTGGTCCCTTCGACCCAAGGCTGCTGACGGACTTAAGTTCGAAGACAGGATGCCGAAAGTAGGCTCTCTATATTCGTACAAAAAGGCGAGATCAACAGGGTAGATGAGGTTGGGATCGAGAATGGAGAGGCGGAGGACAAATGACGGTGAATACGGTGTGTCTTCTATGTTGCTAGTTCCATTTACAACGGCTGTAGACGCATCTTCTTGCTTCACGGGCCTTGGGCCATCCAAGTCAGGATCCCAATCATCCATTGCAATGTCTTCGTCTTCCTCATCAGCCTGCTTGAAAGGCAGGATGGCCAGGTTTCTGGCGCCAAACTTCAGGGCGGCGCATCTGCTCCCAGGGTCTGCGGTCAGGAAGTTGACGCATTCGTTCAGAGTGGGAGCCCAAGGGCTACCTTGGTGTTCCTCCTGCTCATAGTAATGAATGGACACAGTCGTGACATTGTAGCGCTCCGGGTCCCATTGCAGTAGACTCAGCTTCGCGTCTTTGAATTGAACCAGGAGCGCCTCGCCCCCTGACGGAGTGTTCTGTGTCTTGATCCTTGCGAGCCCAGTCACAGTGCCGGAGACATTGATCTCCGTGATCAGCACTAGCTTGGTGTGGTTTGCACGGTCGGCCCGTTGGAAGGCAGCGTCGCCGCCGAGGAAGGAGGACTCGAGGCCTTCGTCGTCGTTGATGCGGCTGTCGTATTTGACGGTAGCCTTGGCGGAGTGCAGGGTGGAGGATCGAGAGTTGTCGAGTTCGGAAGTGATGGTCTTGGTCTCGAAGATTTGGAGGAGAGACGACTTTGCAGCAATGAGATTGTTGCCTTGCGCCGAAAGGAACGGGAGGCTGAGGGAGTGAGTGACTGCCGAAGCAGGTGTCAGCTCGGTGTAGCACTGCATCGCGAGTGTCCTGGAATAATCATATGCAATCCATGACAGAATAGCAGAGATCAGGCCTTGCTGGTCGAAAGTGTGTAGGTGCCAGTCGCGATCAAAGACGAGATTGTGGCGCAAAGTGTGGTGGTTGCAATCGAACAACCCACTCTTTTGCAAGGCTCAGTTCTGAAGTTGTCGCGACGCAGATCGCGGCTTCCGCGCCAAGAGGCAAAGGAAGCTGCACCCCTGTAAACTGCAATGTGGAGAATGTGGAGGAGGATCCCTGTACTCACACGCTTAGCTCCTGCGTGCGCTCCAACGTCATAACAAGCTGCCTGTTTTGGGTTACCATATCCAGCAGTGTTCTCTTCACTCCATTCCAAGGTGTGCAGTGTCTACTCCATGCTCTATATTGACATTGTCAACATTGGCAGGAAGATCTACCAACTACCAACACTGATCTCCATCGACAAGATGGCTTCAGCAGGCTACCTGCAGGTCAGCTTGATCTGGGTGGCTTATGCCATTGCCGTCGGACTGGCTTTGCTTGCTGCCGTTGTCACGACTCTCACCTGGCAAGCTCCTCGAGAACGGTCCGCAATTGTGTCCGTCGCTGCTATTATCAGTCTGACCTCTCTGCTCGCAACGGTCTTGCTCCTCCCAGTCGATATTGCCCTGGTTTCTGCAACGACTTCCACCTCGACCGGCGCGAAGAAAGACTGGGCTACCCCGGAACGTGTCGACAACATACTCTTCACCCTGAAGGTGGTCTACTACTCCCTCTACAGCTTCGATGCGCTGCTGTGCCTCGTCTTCATACCATTCTCGTACTTCTACTACGAGGAATACGATGAGGTTGAGGAAGAAGAAGGCACGAAAGGCGTTGGCGCCAAGCTGTGGGGAGCTTTCAAGTACACTATCGCCTTTATCATATTCGTCGTGCTCATCTTCTTGGTCGGCTTCTTTGTTCCTATCGCTGGGGCAAACGATGGAGATCGCCACCTCGATCTCGACTACTTCAAGAACTTGTTGACGGAGAACAGGGGCGAAAGGGCATTGACATTCGGCCTTGGGCTTCTGGTGACCCTCGGGACGCTGCTCTACGTACTCTACTCTGGAGTAGGCCTAGCTTTGCTTCCTGTTTCCTGGATCAAGTCGGCCCCTTCGATTTCAGCTCCACAGCTATCAGAGACGACCGAGACTCAATTGGAAGCGAACAGAGAACGGCAGAGACAATTGGAGCTGCGCAACACGGGCAATCCCGATGGCATGTCAGCAAAGGATCAGCGAGAGATGGACCTGCTTGTACGAGAAGAACAAACCCTGCAGCGCCGCCAGAGGCTTGCATCTGAAGCTCGCGGTGAGGGTCAGAGAGGCATTTACAAGTTGTGGCTGAAGGTTGAAGCTGTTTTTCGACCTCTCAAGTTGGTTGGTGGCCTTTTACTATTGCTGCTCGCAGTGGTTATCTGGGTATCAATGCTCATTACTGGCATTGACAAGGCTGCCAACTCTATCTGCAAGGTATGTGAACGTCCTCCGATATGCTGCATGTATGCGTATTTATTCTGTGCTTCCCATACTGACCTAAATTTCCCACATAGTCTCACTGCGGATACATTCTTGGCCACATCAACATTTTCCAGCCTATCAACTGGATCTTCATACAGGCATCGAAGGCCTTCCCGGTCGACTATATCCTAATGGCTCTCCTCATTCTGCTCCTCTTTAGCAGCTCCATCAGCGGCATTGCAGCCGTCGGCATCCGGTTCCTGTGGATTCGCATCTTTCAAATCAAGAGGGGTAGGACCCTGCCTCAGGCCATGTTGATCACCACTGTGATGCTGGCACTGATAATGTTTGCAATCAACTATGCCATTTTTGCGATGATTGCTCCTCAGTACGCTACCTTCGGCACCCAGGTCTACTGCGATAACCCGCCGCGCCATCCTGGGGACCAGCCTGATTGCTCTGACCACAAGGGCCTTATCAAGCCTTGCTCTGAGCTCGAGGACAACGCTGCTGCAGCTACAGTGTGCACGCCTTCGGTCATGTCAAACTTCTTAAACAGGATCACGTTGAACTGGCCCGTGTTTGGCGCTATCGATTTCTGGGCACAGTTCGCTTTCCTCGGTGTCTTTCTCATTGTCTTCATCACATCTCTGTTCCGTGCACCGAAGCTCAACCTCGCAGAGATTGACGAGGAGGCGGAGGCAGACGAGGAGGAGGGTCTCCTGGCGAGCACAGGTAGACGCTTCCAGGCTACCTGGCAAGATGTGAGGGGAAGTACCGGTGGAAACAACTCCAACCGCAGTGGATCGTATGGGACGAACTAGTGGTCTTTAAACGGAGACGAAATTAATGGTCCGTATGGAATGGATTCAGACTGTATGAATGAAGGATCACAGTACAGCACTATGTGTGGAATTGGAGGCAACAAAGCTGGGAAATAATCAGAGTCAGGACGCATGCATTGATTTTGGTAATTGTATGGTTTCGTGCAATGAGCGAGCACTTACACGGAGTCGATACCATGACATGGCTTGTGCGACTGCCTTCTTCTATTTGAGCACAAAGGCAAATACGATTTAATTCATCCATCTTCCATCAGATCCCCAAATGCAAAGTAATATATCATGTGTGCTGTATCGGGCCAATTATGAGCTTCGCCATCTGCAATGTATGCTTTTACTTTTTCTAGTCATCTTGGCGGCACTGATACACTTACTCTCTTGCCAGAGTTACGCCGCGACTGCAGCTCACCCCGCTCCACTTCGATCTGCAGACTCCACCCCACTCAGTATGCTGTTTCTTCAAAGCGCGGGAGGCTTCTTCCTCGCCTTCATCCTGTCCCGCTTGCTTTTGCTGCAACGATTCCCGACCGCGGCAGAAGTTCTTTTATGCTGTCTTGCCATAGGTATCCTCTGTCTTCTTCGTCTACTGGTGTACCGCCGCAACAGTGAGACTGTCTCCAAGGGACGTGACGAACTGCGATAAAGTGCGACTGACGTTTTTCTATTCCATTGTCGAGTAAGACGGAGATCGACCGGCATCCCACAGTCGCTAGCACCGAGAAGATAGATTTGGCGACTGCGGCAATACACGCCCTCATTGACTCCAACCGGCAATCGAAATTCACGACGCCTCAACAATTCTGGCACAAGCCCAGGCCGACCCAGCTACGCCTCTTCTCGGTTGCTAATTTGCCAATGGCAGGGCAATAGCTACAAATTTGATATTTGTTGTCTTTTTGCTATGTTACCCGTCGTTCCTCGACATTGGGCAGCTGCTCTCCCGGGAATGCCAACGATCCGCAAGATGCTAAGCTCCTGATAGTCCGACAACGCCGGCGAAGACCTAGCTGTGTGCGTCATCACCGACTTTACACAAGCGACTTGTTCGTTCAGACTCTGGTTCTGGGTGACAGTGCAGCTTGCACTCTACCTACCTCTGCTCTTAGCGACGCTGACGCAGGTAATGAAGGCTGCGATTTGGGAGGTGTGGCTGGCGAAGTTCAAGTTGCGGACGGCTGAGGCTGTGGTGAAAGCAAGTCGTGGGATGTCTTGAGAGGGCAGCATCCCCCAATGGAAGACGAGTGGGACGGTGGGACGAGGGTTATGAGTCACACTGGACATGTGTGCCCGACGTCCCAAGTGTAGGAACTATTCTGTTACATCGAGGGGGCCAGAAAGGTGAGCGACTCTCTGCAGATTGGGACAGTGCCAAGTCTCCTACAATGCTGAGAGGTATGGGTCGACATGTATATCACTTCGAAGTAGTCTCAGGGCAAGCTGAGGACATCGCGATCATATTGGGGAAAAGATTGATAGCACAGACCTGAAAAAGTCACCCAGCGTCCTCGTTAGTACTAAAATCAGACCTCCCAGACGTTGATGGGAGGTAAATCTTGAATGAGAATCTCGGTTGGAATGTCCATGATCTGTGGGAAGCCCATAATTTCTTGGGCTGCGCCATAGAATTGTAAATTTCGAGCGGCAGAGTGTTCTCGGTCGAACAGCCGTTCCTACCAGCTAGGAGCTCTGCAACAAAGGTGTTTGGACAAGAAGAGGTGTATTGCAGCTTGGGGATTTCGGAGCAACGACGAAACAATTATTACTTAATACTGACTTTGTTCATGGCGATTAGCAACGCGCTGCATATCCGTATATATCGACTTGATTCTTGGTAGGCCGCCAATAGAATTGGAAGATAGCTGCTCGTGACAAGCCACGCCCAAAATATTATCCATGACTGCAAGGTACTGATTCACAGACTCAAGTGCTTCCCGAACAGGCCATAAACTCGCTCGACAAGTCCAATGGTGAGCTGGCGGAATGGAAGTATGTTTGCTCAGCCTCATGAAACCTAGGTCATGCTTATACCACACCCCAGCCGAAGTTGTCAGCGGGGCGCTCAGTTCGGCAGAGGAAGAGGGCTATGGAATCGACATTCATGGATCCACGCGATGCATGTGCCACGGTCTGCGACTGCGAGTCACCTGCGATCAGAGTTCGGGCTCGCTCACTAGCCCAAGTTCCTAGTCTGGAGGCCTGAGACACCCGTTGATCATTTCATCTGCGTCAAATTCCGTGCACAGGTCACGTCGCAACCCATGGATGACGGCCATTATCGTGTGGTTAGAAACCGGACAGCGGCTCCAGGAACACCTCGATCACCTCCTCTGGGATGACCACCTTTGGGCCAAGTACCTGTGAAAATTCAAAATTTGAGATAATCAACCAAGGTCAATCACTCCTGTCTTAAATAAATTGCCTGTTGAATGAGTAGTTAACCACGTTTTGAAAGTGTTGCATTTTCTAAATTCGTGGTCCTGACTGCCTATATCGTCAGCTGACGAGGTGGCACAGTCAAAGCGGCCAAACGCTGAAGGAAGTGGCAGGACTTGTAGCACAGTCGATCCAACGGCTCCTTCCCCATGTTTCACTGTTAGATAGTGTGCTCTACCTGCCTGACCGTCTTATTTTACCACCTACCTAGGTACCTATTATCCGCCAATTCAGGTAGTCACAGGGCGCAATATATATCGTACGGTCGCACACATAAATATTCACAAACAACATCATCCAACCTTTGGAATGCTGCTTGGCCGTTTATTCACTTCCACTTCAACTTCCTAAGATACTTTGACGGGCACACAGATCATCCGCCCCCATCCCACCAGAAGAGGCACCTTTGGTTGAATTTGAAGTTCACGACAACTTGTCCACCGTCTCCCTGACAGAATCTCGTGATGCTGTCGGTCATATCTATCGGCGTTCGGGCCCTCCAGGTGTGTTCCATCCTCATTTCGCTCCCTCGCTTATGGCAGCCACGGTCCCGCTGCCTCGCAGCAAAGACAGCAAGCTGATGTTGCGTAGATCCTATGCGCCATCGTTGTCGTGGGCCTCTCTGCTACCTTCATGAAATCCCAAGAATATGGCAGCTCACCTACAGCAACACGTTACAGCGTTTTCGTCGGTGCCTTCGGGTAAGCTCTCAAGGTGTAGACCTTTGAATTCTAGTACATGGTGCTGCTGACACATGGACATCAGCATGCTTGTTGGTACTCTGGGCCTCGCCGCCACATTTATCGACAGCATTCCAAGCCTCGTCCCTATCACCGCTGACGCCCTCGCGGCTCTGCTCTTTCTCGCCGGCGGCATAGCGTGGGCGGTTGCAATGAAGGGCCAGTCCTGCACACCGGGAAGCCTGAAGAATCTTTACAACAACCCACTTCTCAACCAGGGCTGTCCTCCTAACAGCTACGCTTCGCCACAGGGTCTTCCCTACTGCTATGTAGCAGGCAACCGAAGCGATAAGGAGTATTTCCTGACAGATCTCTGGCCCAGCCCCCTGAAAGGCATCTGCCAGAAGGCTTTCGCTAATGAGACGTTCCAGTTCGTGGGATGCGTCATGTTCCTCGTACTGATTGGCTTGGGTTTCCTTCAAGCTAAGAGGAAGGGCACGAAGCCTAGCTTCGTTGCTTAGATGATCAGAACATTGTACAATAGACAAGGATGCACGAGTGGAAGTGACCTGTATAGACAGTGGATGCAGTCTGGGTGGAAGGACAACATCACCAGCGGAATATCTGGGTTCTACCATGAGCTTTGGTACATCTCCAAGGGGTCTTTTTGAATGAGGGATGCGTCTCGGCGCAGCTAAGAGTGGGACTTGCACCGGCAGAAGCCTAGGTAGCGGCGCACGGCAGTAATGAGACGGATAACATAACATACCCATGGACCATGACTTGTACAGATATTAAATGGTAACAGAACCTGAGTATACATTTTTGCGTCGCTCCTACTGCTAGGCCTGACAAAGTCGCGCTGTTTTATGAGACTTTCAAGTCGACGTCAACCTTTTTCGCGTCACAGTCACACTGTGCTTGGTCTACGCTGGACTGCGCAACACGGAAGCTTCTTGTGTGGCGCAGAGTTCGTGGTCATATTCAATTACTGGCATATCTCATGGTCAGAAATTGTAACCCTGCTGACTTGGAGCGCCCAACTGTCCATCTACGTCCGTTGTTCAGTTTAGTGGATGATTTGTTGGCAATTGGACTGACAGCCTATGCCTTTCAGCTGTAGAAAATCTAGCAGGGTCTGCCTGGGAGTTGTATGGGGCGGGGCGGTGTATGGATGATTCTTGAGAGATAAGGCGAATGGCACCCGGGGAACGCAGGCTCGCTGCGGTCCTGGGCTGAACAAGGATATCGTCGAGTCATTTGTTGACTGAAGACACAAATGTGCACAGAAGTTCCATGCTGAACATTCATGCTAATGATCTTCGAAGCTGGAGTCGCAGTGTCCCAAAATAAAGCTTGAGCCAATACCGTAATACGCTCCTTGTTAAAGATGGTCAAGATTATTGGGAGGATCTCCGGCGTGATGAAAAGCACACACGAGTATGGTACCTGCATGTGACTTCGTTGATGAGGGCATGTACTGAAGGGCAGTGGAAGACATGATAATTTAGTCCAGAACGGAGATTCGAGTACGTATCTTCCCCGGAGCCTGGGACGTCAAGTGGTATATGTGTGTATGGAATAGGCCCGATGACACTGTCAAAACTCCAAGTTTGCTGCTGTACTGAATGTCAGCCAAACGCGCCACGGTCGCTTCCGCACAATCGCTTTCCTAGCGAACCGGTTGCTTTTCTAGAAAGCGGAAGTCCAAAGCTGCTGTATTGCGGTATCTCGAGATTACAAATGACATGTCCAGTGCCAGGAATGTTGTTGCTGCCAGTGTAAACCACCTAGACTCCAGCACGACACTATACCTTCCGCGGATCGAACTTGTCCCAGCTGTGCCCTCTTTCATCATACCCTGCCGCAGGTCCAACGTGCATATCCCGCCAGCACCTGGCACAGAACACATCCCCTTCACAGCCCGCGCACCGCACCGTAGCGTCCTCGAGACACACAATGCACCACGTCTTCATATCCTCATCCGAATACCCGGGCTTCTTGGCGACGCCCGGCACCGGTCTGTCCTCGGGCTGGAACGTTGGTGCCGAGGGCAGACCGAAGGCGTCGGTAGTGATGGGCTTGTGGCCAGGCCCTTTGAGGGCGGCGAGGCGGGCTGCTATGGAGGACTCGAATGGGTCGGCGGGGGTATTGGAAGAAGCTACCGGGTCTTGAAGATTGGTCGGCACGGTGGGAAGGGATAGTTCTGTGTTTGAGGTGGGGATGATTGGGAGATCCGGGAGGGCGCTGTCTGCGGCTGAATTTTGTGGCACGGTTGGGAGGCCGAGGTCGGGGTCTGTTGGGTTGGTCTTTTTTGGGCTGAAGGTTGACTGATCCCGGGATTGGTCCGATTCCGTTGGCGCGGTGTGGCCTTCGAGCTTCAGCTCATCCATCGTTCTATCCAGAACGTCGCGCACCCGTCGAGTCATCTCCTCCCCGTCCGAATCATCGTCCTCTTTGTCTTTATCGGCGTCGAGGTCCATCTCGTCTGGCGGTGGTGATGATTGGCTGCCGGGTTTCTTTCCTAGATTGGCCAGTAGCTCCTCGACTCTCTTCGAAGTCCTCTCGTCCCCATCGTCTTCAGACATAGACCAGCTCTCACCATCGAGGACTAAGCCGTCTAAGATATCCTCAAGGGTCCTGTTGTCGTCGCCATCTAACCGCTCCGCCTCATCTGACCGCGTTGCAGGATCTGGGTTTGTCTTGGCTTTCTTGGAAGGTGGAGTTGGAACATTCTGTCTTTTGGACAAGGCTTGGGGGGGTTCGGCGCCTGAGTCTGCCTCGGTGTATGGTGGAGGAGGACCTCGAGACACAGGACTCGGTGTCTCATCCGGCCGCTCCCTCAGCGACTTTAGTCGCTGTGCCAGAGCATCTTCCCTCGACAGTGGCTCAGCGGATGTTGAAGGCAGATTCAGAGTGCTTGAGCGGTAGTTAGCATGATTTACATGATCACGACGTGGCGCACGTAGTGCTTACTTGTGGATAGGGGGGTCAAGGCTGACCGTGGTGGGCTTCAGGGCATTCAGCCTCTCAACGAGGCTATTGAATTTATGATCCGCCATCACGGCACGACTACTGCCGGGTACTTTACTATGAGGTCCACGACGATGATCGTCAACATAAGTAAGAGTAGAAGAATGTACATCAGCAGTTCAATGGGCCTATGCCGATGCTGACTGCCTCACATGTGCATACCAGGTAGCGTTGAGTGCCTCATGGGCTGGATCGCAAAGCCGGCATCCGCATCGGGATGATTTTCTCGACCGACTTCCAATGTTGGACTGTTCTTAGCGTGATATCAACAAATTGGGATCTGAGGAGGATGTACACTGCCACGGCTAGAGCTTCAAAGGGGCGTGCTGTCAAAACAAGCATAGTTGTTAAGGTTCACTAGGGCTTAGGTGCATCGTCGCAGGATCTATGCATTTATCAAGTGTGTCAGTCGACGTCATTCCAACGGTCGCCCGTTCGCGTCCCACCTTTCTCAGGTCAGCCCTTACTTGGAGGCCCCAAAAAAGCGACCAATGACCAACAACAAACGACCAACGACCAGCGCTCTAAATATGCATCGCACGAAGAGCAGGTTGGCAGTTTGTGTGCCCAAAAAACCGGGCAGGAATACGCTGTGTTGGCTGCCCAGGTTGCCAACACCTTTCAGTAGGACGGCAAGTTGTCGGTGGCAGATGCCGGAAATACCTATGCTTGCGGCTTGGCAACCAGCCGGTCCACCATCCCCCGCGCTCTCTGAATGGCCTCGCTAATGACAGGGCGCAGCGGCCGACAAAGTATATGTACTAGGCCGATTCGAGGCGCACTGCTGACCAGAGAAAGTGGTGGCTTTGGATCTATGACTTCACTTCCGGCTATATGATCATTGGGAACGCCACTCACCTGCTTCCCACCGGCTCTGTGTCACCATTCAAGCACTGTAGATGACATAGTTAGTCAGGTTTGCATCGGTCATCGTTTCCGCTGATCCGTAACAATCAACTTGGCGTTTCATTTTCTTGTCCTGATCTGCAGTCTCGGCCTTGGAGAATTATTCTTCTCGACTCGACAACATTTCGCCAAATTACAAAGACAAGTTCTCATCAATCAAATCAAACTGACCATTGGCCAAGTCGAACATAATTGCGCTCAAAGCATGAGGTTCAACCTCTTCCTCACGGGCATCGCCCTCCTCGACGCTGTCTCGGGAGTCGCGATACCCGATATCACCGACCTCACTCTTCACGAATCGGCGCAACACGCACAGCGCGATTACGATCAAACGATTCACTGGTCAGATCTCTTCAAACGTAAGGGGGGCGGTGGTGGTGGTGGCAAAGGAAGCTCAGGTGGATCTTCAAGCAGCGGTTCTTCAAGTAGTGGTTCGTACTCCCAGCCGGCGACGATTCGCGCGGACTGCACGAGCTAGTGTTAACACAAGGCCAAACAGGTTCTTCCAGTTCCTCCAGTTCCTCTTCCGGCTCCGGTCGCGGCTCCACATCCTCTTCTACCGGCGGGCGCACATCTTCAGGCTCCGGCGCACCAGCGAGCTACGGCGGCGGGCGATACGGCGGCGGCGCGACAGTCCCCTATCGTGCTGGCGGTGTCTCTACCCTCGGCCTAGCCACAGTCGGTCTCTTCGGCGTCGGCGCGCTGTCGCTGGCCTTCTGGCCAGGAACTTGGTACCATGGAGCGTACCTCTACCCATACAACAACCCTTGGTATTACCGCAATGCCACCACGAACGCGAATGAGTCGAAGCCCGTCACGTGCGGTTGCGATCAATATCAGGAATGCGGGTGCGACGATGACAACAGCACCGACTACGTCAACAGCGTAATTGGCGATGGCTCGTACAACAACATGAACAAAAGTCTAGTGACCGTAGCGAATGTCAACGGCACAGATACGATTCTCATAAACGGAACTTTGCCAAATGGCACCACGGCGAGCGGCGGCTCAGACTCTGCGGGCGCAGGTATGCGCGAGCTCATGGAGATCGTAGGCTGGTGGCCTGCGGCTTTGACGGTGTTGGCGTTGGCATTATAATGCTGATGAGGAACTATTACGCTTTCAACGACTGAACGCTGACTTTTGCGATCCGCTTGATCTTTCACAGCCCACTGTTTTGATTCTGCTACGCGCTTCATGCGTACTTACTGTAGCCTGATTGTTTGGAATGGATGATTGGAGGATACCCTTTGAGATGCAGGAGCCGGGCGTTAGGCGCTGTGGTACTCAGCGTGGTGACGAGACTGTCCACGCCGGCGGTTCGATCCTTGGATAAATCTCAAATCGTCCGGATAGCTGAATAAACATACATAATTCTGCCAGGATTAACTGCCACCACTTCATCTCTCTCGTTAATGGTCCATTGCTCCTGACGTTGTCACGCCCTGCGCAGTGGCACTCGCAGAACAATGTGCCGTGTGCTGTTTCTCTTGGACTACACATGTACCAGACACCGTTCAACTCCGAAGCTGGCCTGTGTTGCCTCCTCGTCGCGGCCCAATGGAGCGTGGACAAGCCTTCCACGCTGTCATGACCACATTTCAGTCAGAAGAGTGGCTCTTCGCTCAGTGCCTTTGTCGTCTAGGCGCCTTCGACAGAGCCCTGGAGACTGCAAGTGGTGCAGCGTAGGAGCAACTTATTTAATTACATCGGCAAGGATGGATGGAAGTCGCCTTGAAGTTCCGCTTCACTTTCAGTGATTTCACTGCGTCTATTATACAAGCATGAGGGTGGAGCCGTGCCAAGTCACAGGATATTCACACGTCACTACCACGATGGCCCACAAACAGGTCAAAAGAGACACCTACAAGTCACCAAGATGCATTGATTCGTGCTCGCATCTTCAAGAGCATAACGACGCCCATTCACAGCCTTCCGGCCCTCGATACCCGGCGTCCCAACCATCATCACCACAGCCTCGCACCCATCTCGCACAGCCAATAATCTGATACAGACAAGACAGATTCACCAAGGCAGGTCAACCATGGTCACCCACTATCCTTACAAGGACAGCGAAGGCAACAAACTCTACGCTGCTGGGTCGTCCACTCAACCTGGAACCCAGGCGTCCCTATCGAATGATTATGGAACCCCTGATCAGGAACAGACTCCAATTGCTGCGCATCCCGAGCCTTCCGCCAACCGTGCCTCCATTTCCTCAACTTCTCGATTTCACACATGAGCCACGCACTGAATAGCAGGTCTTCTTCTCTACTTTATATGTAGAGCCTAATAGCACACTGGTCTGCACTGGTCAATGGTCCCACGTTGGGCTCCATCCGTGTCAAGCTTCACTCCGCGACTTCTCATCAGGTGAACACTTTTCTCTCTGGACAGACCTACGACGGCCTATACGACTAAGTAGGCACTATAGACCTGTTCTGAGTTTGATCCTTGTCTATCCGTTGCGGTAAGCCCCGTGTTGAGAGTCGTGATCGATACGCCTCCTCAAAACGACAATCAAGATGTGAAGCCTCTACCTAGGTGCCGTCCATGTCCGTGCCTGAAACGGCCTGCGAATCGACTACGGTCAAGCTTTCACTCATTTCATCAGAGTTCGGCAGAGCAAAATCATTAAAGCACCACGGCGACCTGTCAGCCAGGAAGATTTGTCTGACCGAGGTTTCGTGAACAGGACGATCAGGACTGGCATCCCGACCCAGCCCAGAACCCAGCACTTAGAGACATCAGCAAGCCTCTATTCGTTGGGTCGATTTGAACGATTGTCCTTTTGTCAAGTGATGTGACAGGGTGAGTGCTCCGGCAACCTGATGGAGGCGCATCCCGCTTCTGTGGAAAACTCGCACTTCGAATTTTCTACCTCTTCACTCTACTTTCTTTCTTGCTCAATGACTCTTTTCAAACCCTAGCCCCATACAAGTGCTACCTCTCCTAAGACCAGGCTCTTCATATCTGCCTTTGACGACCTTTTGAAAATCACATACCGGGTCAAAACGTGTGTGGTCTGAACTAGCGTACCCATCCATGTTCCTGATCAGCGATATACTAGTCAACGGGAAGTACCTAGGTTTTGACGGTACAAGATACACAAGGACGAGAAATGTAATAATACAAATGCTCCCGAGGTCATCAGCCCATGCTCATAGGATGAGCATTGCCTACTGTATGGCAAGCACCTACGGGCGTATAGTTTTGTATCAGAAAGTGCTATTTAATTGCACAATATCAAGCACCTCTGTCCCGTGGGTTCGATGAACCTCATCATTACAGGGTCCATATCTGTATTGTCCATCTCGGGTAAGATTTGGGCATGCGGGCATGGTCGGGAAAATCTGGTCGTTGCCAGTCGTAGCACTACTCGGGCCAGGTTTGAGCCAGGGCAGGCTGAAGCACAAGCGGTCAGTGAGATTCGACGTCTGGGCCGACACAGGAAGCACTTGCTTCTTGTTCCACCGCCTCAGATCATCATTGCGTCCCTCATTTCTGCCGTCGGTTCGTCCCATCCATCGGGATAGAATACCTTAGGATCACGATGCATGCTACAGGCTTGACAGCTGAAAATCGTTCCTGAAGGTATAGGGTGACCCGAGATAGTAGTGACCGCTCCAGAAGGCACCATTCTAAGGAGACTGCCAGAAACGGCATGGTACAACCGCAGCGTTTCCTCAATAACTTGATTCAAGTAGTTGAGTTGCTCCAGATGTCCATCTTGAAACCCGTCAGGCAGGCTGTCAAGTTCCGCTAGCTGCTGAACTCTGACGTCTGGCCGGCGGCAGACGGCCCACATCAAATATGTGAGCGTGTTAGCAGTTGATTCCACGCCATTCGCAATAATTGCCACTGCGTCGCTGATCGCCTCTGCTGGCATGAGACTGCCCTCCTCTTCAGCGAGAAAGAGCTTTGCGAAAACCATTAGAGGGACATGGTGCGGGTTTGCCTTGACTGCTTCTCTATGCTCCGCCAGCCTTTCTTTGGAGCCCTGTATAGTCTTCTGACAGGCCAGTGTAGCCTTCGTGGCGGGGCCCAGCGAGACATACTCAGCCAAAGGTATGAGGAGGGGGAGAGTCATGCGTAGTATCGTAAGAACCGAGCCGTCGTTGAGGGACTCAACAAATTCATCTTTCTACGCGGGAAGCGCCCGATGTTAGATATAGCATGAGATGGATGTGCGCCGTTGCAACCCACCTTTCCTTCTTCGAGAAGACCAAATGATCGCCAGAAAATGACGTGTCCTATGATATCAGCCATCATCAATGTCCACCACTATAGATGTCTGCAGCTCCTGTTTGCCGTGTCTGTCTCACCATGTTCTGAATTGCGAGCCCGACCTGCAAATTGACAGGGGCGAACGTTTGTCCCATCGATTCTTCGGACAGACCTGGCTCTAACCATTGTCGATGCCGTTCATTGACCTTTGGCTCTGCGGCGCTCACGCTGGGCCCTGAGGCGACGGCATCGTAAAGAGAGCGCGTTGGGAAAGTGTCCTGTAGATTATAGATTTGCCCGAGTGCCGACAAATTTACGGAGCGAACCTGATTGGGGCCCACCCTCACCACAGGACCGTACTTTTCAAATAGAGCACGCACATATTTGGGCTGGGTCGCCTTTACCAGCTCGAGCACCATCGGAAGGCTTGTACATTTTGAAGAACAGGTCCCAGGCAGATGGGATAAAGCCTGCTCCTCGATTTCGAGGTATTTCTGTGTCCTTTGTCAGACCTTTGCGCATGTGGTTGAGATCGAACTCGATCGGGAACTCATATGGATCAGCACTGCAATAGAAATTCGCAAAGCGCCCACCATACCCAGGTGATATACCACAGCACAGTGAAAATGCCGTGGAAATTCATTGTAAACCTCGAATACGAAAATGCATCAAATGGTTGCTAACACCAAGATTTGCCAAGCAGCTGTCAGACTCTTTGATGATCGGTGCGTTTGGCTACCTCAACTTTTACTTGCTGACGACAAACTCAGAAGGTCCAGTCTCGTGTAACGTAAAGACAGATCGCTATTACGGCAATTTTGAGTGGCCTGGGGCTCGATCAATGCCTATGGGTCAGTGGACCTGCCGTTTCCTCAGGAGACCCATCTACTGTAGCGGCCTTCCGCTCACCGCCTCTGGTACTAGAGTCTAGCAATAAGTGGGTCGGCTCAGGGCCAAGTGTACAGTGTGCTTTGCAATCAATGTTGTTTCTTTTATTTCTGCGGTGTTAGGTAAACGCGCTAATGTATGTACAGGCCAAAAAAAATATACATGAGAAAGTTGCTAATGGATACGTGTTCGATTACCACGGCCCGCGGCCGGTCATCTTGCAGGATGCATGTTTTATCAGAACCTCTCCTGGACATTTAGAGAAGCTTTATGTATGGTTTGGCTTCCTATGCACTGGTTGGGAACGAGCACTGTCACGAGGTCGCGTCAGCATGAGTTTCTGCATAAGCTACTTCGGAGGGAGGATCACTCACGTAGTATACCCTCAAGCGGCTCTGGTCAACAGTCGTCTCGATGGACACAGCTTCGTCCAGCTGCAGTTCATGAGGTCCAACCTTAGCTGTTGAAAAGGCATTCAGGCCCGGGACGCTGTACCAGGCGATCAGGCCCAGGGGCAGCACCTCCTGAGCAGGCTCGAATGTAGCATTTCCGAAAGCGCCGTTCGCATCAGCGGCTGTGTAGAGCTCAATGTAGACCTGGTCGACGGGGTATGGCGAGCCGTTCCCGACTGAGCCGGTGGGCTTGAGGACTAGCGCGCCGGAGAAGGGTGCGGTGAGGTCTGTAAAGTCGTAGATTCCCAGGCCGGCTGCTGTGCCAGTTGTGCCGTCAAGGGCTGCCTCCAGCGAGCTGTTGGTGGTGCATCCTAGATATGGAGGTCAGTTGTTTGAATTTGATGAGGTGCGCAAGGTGCGGGGCTCACTGCTGAAGTCGGCGCGGACTGACCACTGTGCCTGGGCGACGGCGCCGAAGAGGGCGGTTAGGAGGACTTGGGAGCGCATGCTGGAATGGATTGACAAAGGATTTCGGGTGAAGGGGTGTGTGGAATTATGAAAGACGAGTTGTAGAAGCTATGAAAGACAGTGGTACGATTATATTTTTTACTTTCTTAGAAGCAGTTCGTATCTGCGATTCAGGGGTGCCACCTAGGCGCTCCCCGCCAAGGGAGCAATCTGCGAACGAGCCTTGGCGCAGGCTGTCAAAAGGAGACTGAAACTACAACACGAGTGAAAGTAGGTTTAAGGTTTAAGGCTTTTCGCTTCCTTTTTAAGCTTCAACAGTCCCCGGGGCAGCGGAGAAGTCCGGATCCACAACCAGTCGTCGCGTACTTTGCTCAGACTCGTCGGTTCAGACATATGAATGAACCCTTTCACTATCCAGCTAGTATTTGTACAGGCGTGGTAACATCCCGTCTGCCCGTATTTGCTTTGACAACTTCTGGTTAAGTCGGCTGTAGTAGACTCTCAGAGTCACACATCCTACAGCCACGAAGAAAAGAAGCCCCGCGTTAGTGAAGTGCCCTGTAGGGTACCCAAGCGCAGCTTCATCGGGTTTGTAGATCCAGGTGCCTAAAATCTGGCCCGGAGCGCCTCCGAGGCCGATGTTTAGCGCTATGGCAAGGCCGATCGACCCAGTGGACCAGATATTAGACGACAGCCAACCTAGAAGAGGTGGGATGCATGCGAATGCGCCTTGAAGGCAGCTGTTAGCGATGTCTCTGAACATCTTGTCACACACGACGTGGGTAGAAAGAGAGAGCACCAACCTGCCGAAGCCACAATGAGACAGCCATATCGCTGGGAGTATGCATGAGGTGGCAGAAGGGCCGAGGCGAGGAAGCCGCAGGCGCCAATAGTTGCACTGACGGCAGAGTGTAGTCCTCTGGCATTGAAATCTAGCACACACACATGTAAGAGAAAATGGGATGTCTGGGGAAGAAATTCAATGGTGTACTTACGATCTGCAGAAAAAGCAACAGCGATTTGGACTACATACGCCACCGCATATGGCGGGACAGTCATGAGCTGTGCCTCCAGCCCATCGTAGCCAAGGCCGGCGGTAATCGAGGGCGTAAATAGTGAAAGACTCGAAAAGGGAGCGGAGATTCCGAAGTAAACCACGCTGCGTTTTATTAGCGAGAGGACATCAACCACTAGATCGCGGGTCTTTCAGTGTTGAGAATAAACTTACTAATGAGCCCAGAGCCTCCAGTCCATCAAGGTCGCCTTCGCATCTCGCCGCCAGTTCGATTCGGAAAGTCCCTTGCTGCCTTCGCTGCTTAGACGCTGTATTGCGAGAGCTCTTTCATCTTCAGACAGCCATTTTGCAGTCTCGGGGTAGTCCGGGAGAAAGAAGAGCACGATGGGCGCCGACAGGCAAGATGGTAAGCCTTCGATAATGAACAGCCAGCGCCATGCAGACAGCCCATGAACCTGATCCATGTGGCCAACGCCGTAGGCAATGGCTCCTCCGAACGCGCCAGCAAGTGTGGCGCTTGCGAGGATGAATGCAACTCGTATGGATCTCTCTTCTGTCTTGTACCAGAACGTGATGAAGTAGACCAGACCGGGAAACAGGCCTGCCTCGAAGACGCCCAAGAAAAATCTCAGTGCTACTACGGCCGCAAAGCTGTGCGATCCTGCGAGGCCGATGGAGCAAGCACCCCACCCAAACATAAGAATTGCGATCCAGCGGGAAGGGCGCAATTTCTTGAGCAGGACTAGACAGCCAGTGTCAGGAGGCTGGCAGGTGCAACGCGGAAGTTCTGGAAAGGGAGCTCACTATTCGAAGGAGCCTCGAATAAACCGTAGGCAATCAAAAATATCATCAGTGAGATGACATACTGGTAGTCACTCATACTGGTCTCGGTGAGGAGATCATGTTGCGATGAGGCATTGAGAGTCTGTTGAAGTCAAGGGAGCGTATCAGCCTGGCTGCGTCCAGATTAACCAAGCCGTTGATATGTGCTTACCTTCGCATTTCCAACATTAGATCGATCTAAATAGCATAGAAGGTAGATGGCGGCCGACAGGGGTATTATTCGCGCATCTGTTTTCCGCACCAGCGCCTTTTCGTCAAGCGCAGACACTGCTAATGCGGCTGTCGTAGCTGTCTGTTTGTATCCTCATCAGCTAGATGGTATCATTCTGGTAGTAAGTTTGGCCAAGGTTCATTGTTCTTGATCCAATGTCTCCAGCATTAAATTCAATCCCAGATGATAACGTAGCGCACAGTCGAACGAACCTCTTTGTGCCCCATTTCTATGTCCTCCGCGGCGATTTCCTGGTGGCTCTCATCTTCGCCCAGGCTTTTGTGAGACCTTTCCATGACTCTGGTCATTGAAAAGCGCGTCGAACTGACGCTCTCTTCTTTTCAAATCCGTGGACGTCGATGGATGCACGGAGATTGACCTGCGACAGAAGTTCCGGCCTTTCTGTGCGATCTCGGGCGGATCGTCCCTGACAGCTGCCTCTTTAGCTAGACCGGGTTCTGCCAATCGCTCGGCTGCATGGGGAACAAGCACCGAGAAGCGGGTCGAAGAAGCATAAACTCAATGAGGAGTCAGCAGGAGTCAGCATGCAAGGTTCTGGGGAAGCTTCCCCGCGCTCTTTGGTGGAGCACACATGGACTCCACGCACTCTAGAGGCTGGTTTGCGGGGCCTTTGGGCAACTACCCGGATATTTACCACGGCGTGCAGCACCAACGAGGCGGACGGTGGGCCCGATTTGCACATGTGATGCAAGCTGCTAATGTCCAGGGCACTTGAACATGCTGTGTTTCCAATGTACTTTTGCACGCCTTGTTAGCCTTGAAATGATACCGTACAGGACCGTCGAAACCCCCCCCCCCCACCCCACACCGGATAACATCTCCACGCCCAAGAAGAGCACATAACATCACTTTGCAATGACGAAGCTAAACAACGTACCAAATTTATTTAAACTTGAATGTTGTGGGATTTATAAGGGACACTAGAATTAGTAGTTATGCTCTTTATCTAATTGTCGACTGCGTGCCTCCACTGGTTCTTAAGGTTTGCCGGATTATCCATAAGCCATAGGTCACCGGCTTGATGCGTTTAGCTCTAGATACACATACCCATAAGACCAGGATAGTGCAACAACGCTGATGCGTAAGCTGAACCCTTAGGCTTAAATACAGCACTAAATTAAAATTAAGGAAGTACAATACTCATGATAGCCTGAGAGCAGTCACATTGGCTACTTGATTGGACCGGATGCTAGTCCATCATTCCTCAATTGTATGTCATGACACGACCTCGAATACAAAATAGTCCGTCACCGGCCTAGCAGCTAGTCTTATGATGGACGTTGAATATGAAAATTCAACGTAGATGCCCGACATGAAAGCAGGGCCAGTGTTGCGACTTTGCATCAGTGCTTAATTTGACTCGGCAAGAGGCCTAATCAGTTATTTTCCTAAGTAGTCAAAATGAAGGGGCCAAATCGATGAGCGGATAACGCGGAGATGGGTAGCTAACCTCGTACATCTGCACCGATGAAGGCTAAAAGCATTCGCCTTCGAGCCGCGATGAATGGCCGACTGGATTGTCCAGTACGAACGGACCCCTGAAGGGCAAATGCGTCGAACCGTTTGGATTGATCAGCGAGAAATACCACTAGTACATGTAATCTCTCTGAGTGTCTTAAGTCAAGCCAGACAAAGTGTAGAGGGATCAAATTGTACGTCTGGAAACGACCAGCACTGATTATGCAACAGTGGATATGCCAGGACACAAAGCAACCAGAGAGAGAGCATGACCATGTTTGAGAGCACCGATTCAATGCGCGTAACAAAATTTCGAGGTTTCGAAGTACCTGGTACTCTATCCGAACGAACGCATCTTGAATTAGTGCCCAAGTAGGCAATTTGGCTGGGGACCTAAATGATTCATTTCTCTTGTTGTGCGAAGAACTAGGTCCAGGGATAGGGATCCCTGTAAAGTTCCAAACGATACGGCTCGGGCCGCACGGCTGAGGGCAACTCCCCCTGTTCGAGGGAGCTTTATTCAAGGTTTGGTTTACAACTCAACTTCAACCTCACATCTTTAGCGGAACACAGTTACAAGACCAAGCTGGCGAGATGCACCTCATAATACAAAATGTATCAATATGTATCGTCTGGCTCTTCGCTACGGCGGTTATTGCACGTGCACCTAATGAGCAGAGTCCTATCTGCTTGATGTATCTCACAGGGCAGGTCAACCCGCACCTCTCTTGAGCAGCCTCACTAGCTGACCGGTATTTAGCCAACACGATGTTATTCCGGAAAACGAAGACCTTCTCAAACCTATCACCCACGTCGCTCTAGCATTTATGCCATCAGGACTGTTTCTTGAAGATGACCGCGAGGAATGGCCCATATTCCGCTCGGTCGATTCCACGCGCAAGGCCTTCCTCGGCAGTCCCAAGATCCTCGTCGCCATTGGCGGGTGGGGTGACACAGATTTCTCCATCGCAGCTCGCAATGTCACTACACGGAGAGCTTTCGCGCAAAATATCGCGAGGATGGTGGAGACTACTGGCGCTGACGGTATGTTGCACAATTGCTGCCGTGTGAAATGAAGGCCTCGCACTGACTATAAATTGGTACAAGGGGTCGACATCGACTGGGAGTATCCAGGCGGAAACGGCGCAGACTACAAGCAGGTGTCAAATGCTGAGAAAGAGTGGGAGATTGATGCCTATCCACTCCTGCTGGGCGAGATACGAACTGCTATTGGTTCAAAGAAGCTGATCACTGCCGCGGTTCCTGGGAAAGAACATGACATGATAGCTTTTACGGACACGACGACTCCACAAATCATGCGCCACATCGACTTTCTGAACGTCATGACATACGACCTCATGAATCGCCGAGACACTGTCACCAAACACCACTCAAGCATTCAAGGCAGTCGCGCGGCTTTGCAGGCGTACATTTCGCGTGGCGCATCGCCTGACAGACTGAATCTTGGCTTCGGATTCTACGTCAAATGGGTCAGGACAGACAAGGAGGATTGCGGCGACAGGAAGACACCAGTCGGTTGCAAAACCCTTCCCTTAGAGGACCCTGAGACTGGTGCAGACCTTGGGAACTCTGGTGGATTTTCTTGGCATGATCGCGTGCCCGAGGATCTGAAATTGTCCTTTCAGCGAGCGTTCATCGACACTGAGTATGATTACGACGAGGGTGCGACGTACTACTACGACTCTGATGAGGGTCTCTGGTGGACTTATGATGAAGGGCGCAATGGAGACATCATGTCCAAAGTCAAGACGATTCTTGGCGAGATGAAATTGGCAGGTGTGTTTGCGTGGGGTTTGGGTGAGGATGGCACCTCGTTCCGACGCCTCCAGTACTTGCAGGATGCACTCAATTTCGACGAGGCTGCGACTGATACCAACGACATCGAGGATGAGAAGGACGAGTTGTAGTCAGATACATCGCACCTTGCAAAGCCTACTCGTTCCAGTAGGTTTGGAGAAGACGCTTGATAGAGCACCTAGTAGACAGACGTGCATAGTTGCTGATTAAGACTGATTAAGACTCCCCTGCGTAAGATCGCTTTCTATGCAGTAACTAAGTAAGTACCTTCGTAAGTCTTCCTTAGTATCGGCGCGTTCCGAGACCCGCACACGAATCCGCGGATTATTTAAACTTCAGAATTGAGTTAGCAACATCCCTGCTGTGTGGAGAAAGACCCCACTCAAATGTTCATGATGGAATTTTCGAGTTCAACCTCACCTGTCAATTCTTTCGCCCACCTCTTTGACAATACTAGCTAGCATTTCGAGACCACTTTCGATCTTCTAGAGAAACGATGGATGATCGCCGATGATCCCCATTGATACATCAACCTCCAGACACCATGTTTGAAAACCTCTGCACCCTTCCGCTGTCGTCGGACCTGTTCACGCAGGCCGTCCACCCCACCGAGCCTCTCCTGACAGTTGGCCTCTCGAGCGGTCACGTTGAGACCTTCCGCATTCCTTCCTCCGACAACACCTCGGAAGATGACGCAGACGAGAATGACAGCATCATCGAGGGTAAAGGTCTCATCAAGAGCTTGTGGAGCACGCGTAGACACAAGGGCAGCTGTCGCAGCTTGGCGTATGGCTATGATGGACAGGGTGAGCCATCTTTCACAATGCCCAATGTAGGCTCAACACAATTGACCATGGCTCCATACGGCACGCAGACATCTACTCCGCCGGCACAGACTCCATAGTGAAGCACTTCTCCTCGTCGACTGGCCAAGTCATCTCGAAGATCACCATTCCGCCCCGTCGCGGCGACGAAGCCGACGACCCCGCTATCATGAACGTCCTCTCTCCACAGAACCTTCTCGTCGGCACTGACTCCGGCGCTCTCTATATATATGACCTACGCGACAAGCTCCGCGCTGCAAAGGACCCGTCGAGCAGCGACCCTCTGGGCTCGATGGGCGCGACCCCGGTGCGAAAGCACTTTCCCCACGACGACTACGTCACGAGCATCGTGCCCCTCCCACCGTCTGCCGAGAGTAGTTCTGGCTTCCCCCGACAGTGGGTCAGCACCGGCGGCTCGACCCTCGCCGTGACGGACATCAGAAGCGGCATCATCACGAGAAGCGAGGACCAAGAGGACGAGCTGCTATGCGCGGCGCTGATACCGAGTGGTCTGGGACCGAAGAAGCTGCGTAGCAATGCCGTGGTTGCGGTCGGCACAGGCTCAGGCGTGTTGACTATCTGGGACAGAGGCTCGTGGGATGACCAGCAGGAGCGGATATACGTGGCTGGTGGCAAGAACAAGAAGGAAGGCGAGAGCCTGGACTGCATCGTTAGAATGCCGGATGAGCTCGGCTGGGGCAAGAAGGTCGCTATCGGCGTGGGCGACGGCAATTTGGCGGTCGTGGACCTCAAAGCCAGGGAGACGCAGGCTGTGCTGAGGCATGACGACGTCGAGGGTGTCGTGGCTGTGAATTTCGACAGCGAGGGCCGCATGATCAGTGGTGGCGGCCGTGTGGTGAAGGTCTGGGCGGAGTCTGACCAAAACAGCAACGAGGCTGAGGAGGCTGAGGAGCAGGACGGCTCGGCCAACGGCAACGGCAAGCGAACAGTCGACAGCGACGATTCCGAAGATGACGACGACAGTGAAGCGAGCGATAGCGACCGTCCGAAGCCCAAGAAAAAGAAGAGGAAGGGCGGTAAGGGTGGTCAGCCTGGAGGCGTTGCTTTCCCCGGCCTCGACTGATCTAGTCGGCATTTTATTCGTGATACCCCGATAGAAAAGTTGAGCGTTTAGGAGGCCATGCGAGTCGTCGCCCAAGAGCGTGCATCGGAGTCTGGAATTCTCGACATGTATGACATGGGACATACGCGACAAGAGATCAATCTCGCTGCTCACAAATACAAGTCGTACATAACGGCGTCTTCCAAGTCCTCTCCCATTTGGATACTGGTGATTGATACATTCGTCAGGGTCTATTGACAACTACTCAAAACATTCGATCCGGGCCTTGGACGGTCCGAGAACTACAAAGACTCTTCACGTATCTTCGATCCACCGTCTGTGGTACTTCAGACGGATGTCGTCGATGCCGCAACAGCCGTGCCACTGGTGATGGTCGTGGCTGGCCCCGTGATACCAATACAGCAGTACGTGCTCAACCGAAGGCCGGAACAGTCACTCCCAGCACTTGGGTTCCAAAGAACAAAAGTGCTTAATTCATACACAACATCAGCAAGGATGTCCCTTTAGAGGGTGCAATAGGAAATGGAGGATCAGAGAAGGACTGCAACAACCTCCAAATCAATACCAGCAACTGTCGTCAGTCTCAACAAAGTAGAACCGCACACCTGATTATCGGCGTCTGTTAGTCTCTTGGGAAAAGGGAGTCGGCAAACCAGAGCTTACAATTAGCGACCGACGTCGACCAAAAAAAGTGACACAGCAATCTGTGATTGTATGCCCACACAAACCCATCAGTCAACGTCTATCAGAAGTCAGTGTTTATTATTGAGGGCTGGAGGTAAGGGGTTTCAGGGTGGACTATTTGAAAACACCTGGTCAAAGTCACAGAGTATATATATGCTGCAGCAACGCTGTCACGGATCAGCCACATGAAGATGCTTGTGTGTGAACTTATAAAATCCAAAACAGTCTGATCCCACAGTAGGGCGCCATTCCTAACTGCTAAAATCTCAAGTCAGCAAGTCGAGAGTTCCATGTAATGTTCGCTGGGTGCAACAGCGCGTCTGTTTGTACAAATCCTCCAGTGTACTAAGTAGGTATTGAAACGACATAGACATTACCTATTTTCTGGCAGCTGTCAATAGGGCCGACTAGATGCCATGAGCGGCGGTAGCTGGGCTGACCCATTTGTGTGCGGCCCTTGGGCCAAGGGGTGCCGACAAAGACAGTTGTCGAGTTGTACTTAAGTAGGCAGTTACGGGTAGTCGGAGTCGAGTAAGTGGCTTTTTGAGTCGTGGAAGTAATGGAAGTAATGGAGTTGCTTTCAGATTTTATGCTTGAGGCTATGGTCAGAGTGCTGCTGCCACTTGGAGACATACTCGATCCTGTCTGTGTGATGCTAGCTGTCGACATTCCATGCCGCCATCAGGCACGATCTTAAAAGTCTCTATGTGACGACTCTCGGATGAACATCTTCCTCGCCAATTCTACATCCCCACATGAGCAGAGCTTTCTAAATTGCCAGTTATGGTGACGGTCTTCACAGTCACGGTGTTCTTCGCAGAATTTGTAGTTGTACATGTGCGACTAGAGACGCTGGCAAGCAACTTAGCCTCTATTGGATGCTGAAGACCAGGTAATTATACCACAGATTGCACCGACACACTTGGGCGCCCGAGAGAAATATTCTCTTCATTAATGATATATTCTCTTAAAACGCTGCTGGATGGAGAAGACTGTTGCCAAAGCTGTCTACTTACCAGGGCGCAAGACGGCACTCGGCTGAGGGCAGACTGCTTCCCGAAGGCTCGTGGCACGGTGCATCCCATGCTTGTTTGAAAAATGGGACTCGCAATACACCCCTCCTGAGATAGAAATATTGGTCGTCCCGTATGAACCCGAATGGCAGGTCGTAGTCCATCACACTGAGGCAGTACCCATAGCCAACGTCAGCACCGTCCTTTACAGGCGTCTCTGCTTTCTCTACAGTATCTGCTGCGACATAAACTAGAGAACGCCAGATGCGTTCTCTTCTGTGGTACCCTCCCTTTGCATCCGCGAATTTAAACATATGCCAACCAGGAGACTCAAACCTGAGACCAGAACCCTGCCCGATTGTAAAGTGTGGGAAGAAAACGCTCCCGAGAACGCCAATTTCCATGTCAATGTTCCGCATTTTGCGGAACTCTCGGGCTGTGCGGTCCAACAACGGTAGTATATCCTACGTGTAGAGCAAGAAGCGTCGTTTGAAATACGTCAACGGCTCGTTCCAGAAGGAGACGCTCCCACTGAAGCCAAAGTAGAAATGCTGCAGATTCGGCAGTGATGCGGATATCTCAGCAAATAGGATGTCAAGCAAGGGCAGCTGATCAGCACCAGTGATGTCGCCCAATCCTAGAGTCCATAATCTGGGCTCATCAAGGAGCCATTGTACAGACCTGATTTTGGACAAATGCTGCGCTGGAAAGAAGTGGCTAATGCCCCATCTCAAAGTATCACAGCGGATGTCAAGGATGTTGTTTCCGTATAGAATCTCTAATCCCTCTGTAGAGGCCGAGCGACAAGAGATGATCCACCCCATGGCGCCAATCACGTCGGTTTCAACGCGCATGTCTTTCTTGAGGCGGTTCCAATGCATGTGAGGGCTTCCAAGGTATTCACATTTTCGCGGAAGCTGTAAGAAGTTGCTGGACTGATTTTCGAGTCAGCATATCATTCCGCTTGTTGATACAAATTCCACAGATTGCATACTTCTTGGAGCAACGGCGGATCTTTACATTCGCCACCAGCCATCGCAGACGCCCGTTCTGAAATTTTTCCAATGCACAATATGCAGAACTCTGTTGCCAAAGGTTTCCATCAGGATCTTTCTTCTGATCTCAATGGGGAAAGTAGTGAAAAAGGGTCCGTTTGCCTGGACTAAGCTCACGTCTGCTGGCTCCGATCCAAGTAATCCATCTTCACGATGGTAATGAGGACCTGACCGCAGATTCTCCATTGGATAAAGACCCGTCGAGATTTGGGAGATGTGTTCTCGGTCTGGTTTGGCTGCAGGCTTCGAAGATTGTGCTGATGGTTGGCAAAAATGTAAGCGACATGGGACGAGGAGGCCAGCTTACTGTGTATCAAGGGTTGTTCAGTACCTTATTCATACGCAGCTAGAGCGGCCGGATACAGTCGGGTTTAAGAAGCAAAGGCTTCATGTAATAATTTCCAACGTGCGCCATCCACTTTTATACTCGTAGTTTTTACCTGAGAATTTACAATGACGATATCCCCCTCCTTTCCCAAGAAGAAAGTATGTGTTCCGTTTGAGACTCATGTTATGCTGCTACTTCGGGAATTGGATGACATGTGGTACCGCAATACACAGGCAGACTCACAGGCAAGTCGCGTAACACCGAGCAGTTCATACCGAAGCTGCAAGCCGCGGAGACCAATTTGCGCTGGAATAGCCAAGTCAGTTGGTCAGCCTGGTGATCTGGCGTAGCTCAAGGTCGACGGTCGTTTCCTAATGACCTTGGGTGTTTTATGTTGGTTGTTGGTTGAGAAAGCTGTATGTAGCGAAGGTATGGTTGAGACGCTGTGCCGCACATACTCATGTCAGCTCAAGGATAGATCACAGGATTTGGTCCTTTTCGACCAAGCACAATCTTTGTGACAAGGTCAAGCGTGGTTCTGAGGCCCGTTGACTCGGCCCAAGACCGGGATTGATACGTAGTGAATTGTTTCTATCGCATTGAAAAAGGAAGACCTGGAACCATGTTTGCTGACTACACGCCCGCAGGTAAGCAGCCAGGAACCCGCCCACCACAGGCCCACGAAACGAAGTGTGAAGAGGTTCATTGTTTGTTCGTATGATTACTTACGCCCAACGGCTATGGAAAAGGTCCTGTCGCGAAGTACAGCATCGCGGCCTCGCCATCAACACGAGCAGGTATAAGTTGAAGACCTTCCGCTCTTTAAGACATTTTGCACCAGACGACATCAACCTCACTTTTCGCATTACTTATCCACTACACTTCCTTCTCCTACGCTCTTGAAAACTTTAGAATTGTCAATTTCGATCACTCCATCACTCGGCATCATGAAAATTTCAGCTCTCACTATTTTGGCGCTGGCGTCAGGTGCATACAGCTTCTCACTTGTTGATAGTGTCAAGGCTGGTGCTACCAAAGTTGCGACTTTCACTGCCGACCATTGGAAGGACAATGTAGGATTCAAAGCAATGGACGCTGGCGTCTCGACTTTGGAAAAGGCCATGTCCACGTTTTACTTTGGCGGGGAAAGCACTTACAATGATCAAAGAGAGGGTCGCTGTGGCGATGTTATGATCATTTTTGCTCGAGGCACTGGAGAGCCTGGAAACGTTGGTTCCTTCGTGGGCCCTCCTCTACTCAAAGAGGTTCAGGCCAGATTTTCTGGCAAGGAGATCAATTTTCAAGGTGTGGACCGCGACAAGTATGAAGGGAAAGTTGGGGATTACCTGAAAGGGCTGCCTTCAGAAGGAGGCTCTGATCCTGGGGCCGACATGATGTGAGTAGGAACCTTGAAAAAGCATGTCAGCAGACCACCCGTCCGATATATACTCTATGCTTACAGTAATGATTATATGCTAACTTTGAGTTAAGGGCAACTTATGTTGAGAAGATGATCAACATCTGCCAGACCGGATCGCAACACTCACAAATTGTCATGAGCGGCTGGTCTCAAGGCGCCCAGGTTGTCCACAAGGCAGCAAAGAAGCTAGGTTCTTCCAAAATGAAAGCTGTCGGAGCAGTAGTCACATTCGGCGATCCGAGTACGTCAGACTACTTTACTTCCCTAACATCTCAACAATTCTGCATTGACTAGTTTGATTCTTGAATGCAATTACTAAGAAGATGACAGACTTCAAGGACGTTATTGCGGGCATCGATGAAAACAAAGTCAGGAAAATATGTCATAGCGATGATGATATCTGTCGTGGCTACGCGCTCCTGAAACCCACGCACTTCACATATATTCAGCAGACTGGTGAGGCCGCTGATTTCTTGGCTGATGTTCTGAAGTTGAAAACATCGAGGTTTTTCCCAACCACATACTCGAGGATTTGAAGATGTACGCGTTCTGTTCCAAGCACATCTTGCACGGGTTTTAGGTTCTGGTCATTTGGAAGCGTTAAGGCTCATGAAAGGATGCATGAGACAAGAATCACAGCCCAGCATGGTTCGTGATTGCAAAACAGGGTGAATTGGAGGGGTACTGACATGATTGTCTATACGTTGGAAGTCTAGCAGAGTTGTCTCGATTCGTTCCAAGGTTGCGATTTTGCTTTTTAAGGTTACTGTTTGTTCTTCTATTGCAGGTGTTTAAAAAAAATCTGAATCTTTCTCATTTTTCCCTTGATAGAGAACCACAGCTGGCAATACGTAAATTTGCTGACCACCTTTCATGTTCGAATACTATAAAGATGGATTACAAGACATGAAGCGTGAGAGCACATATATACAGAACCTACTGCCAGCGGTGGCTCTGCTCTGCGCTCGCTTCCCCCAGACTTCACCTCGCACTTGTATTGACTGTGATAACTTACAAACACATCCTCTTCGCACAGACTACTAAGAAAATCTTGCACAGATGGTATCGATTTGACCCTTCCTATCAAAAAGACTGGCTGAGATGCACCACGGTGCCATTTGTTTCGCATCGAGAGCTAGTATTGGCGGTATCTTTTGCCTTTTACGTTAAGACTCTAATAAGTGAATCTCCACCGAATTCGCCACATCCTGAAATGAGCGTGGCCAGCCATATTATCATTGTGAAGGACAACTTTGGCCGACCAGCGGGTTTTTTTTTTTCATTTTTTTTTTCATTACTTGCATGGAGGCCGTTAGGCCTATGGCAAGGCAGCTGTCTAAAGCTGCTAGTACTATAAATTGCAGGTATTTCCGCCCCTTAACATACTAGTTCCCCCAGTCTAGAGACAACCTATATATCCTGCTAATACTGTACTACATTCTCCACGGGGATTCAGAACGTAAAAAGACCGTTTGTAGCCGCAAGGCTAAAATCCAGTAAAGCAACAAAAGAAAAAGCCTCAACCACCATTAGCCTTATCACTATCCACAAGCCGTCTAGTAGCTTTGATAAAAGCTAATAAACCCTTCCGCCCAGCCTTTGTACAAAAGAGATGATTGAGTTCCCAGGTCCCACCAGACCTCTTAAGCCTTTGCCGCTCGTTTCAAAGTGACTGCAATATGGTATATAATATATTGCAGTATCTACAGCCCTACATTCGCAGTAGGGGCTATTAGATCGACCAATCAAATGTAGGTATTTATTAAACGGGCCTATTCCCGTTTTTAGCTGTATATAAGCAGGCCAAAGCTTGCCTTTATCAGTTAATGGCTTCATACTAAACCCTAGGGATTCCTGGCTAATCTAACGATAAAGCCGTCCCAGTCCGGGAAAGTCCAACTGTTGCCTTGCTTCCCACTGTTTCTTCCACTTATAAGCGTGTTGGATTTAACGTTCCGCTTTATAAATGAAATCGATGCCTGTTGACTTGAAGGAGCCTTTTTAAGGGCCCTTTCAGCTAGCAAATCAGCAAACTCATTGCCAGGGATCCCGCAATGGCTAGGGCACCACTGCAGATGCACTATATACCCTTGGTTGCTTAAATTGCAGGCAACCGTCTTTGCTTTCTCTGCTAATGAGCTTGTCCCATTCTGGAACTTTCGTATAGCAGCTTGACTGTCTGACAAGATATAAATCTCTTCAATAGGAGGCTTTCTAATAGCAACTGTAGTTAAAGCCACCAGCGAGTGTTGTCCAAGCAGCTAGGACCTTTGGCAATTGAAATCTGAATATTTAAAATTTATTAAATTTATCAAAATTTATTGAAATTTATTCGTTTCAACGGTTAAGTATTAGATTATTAGAGAAATCGAGGATATACAATAATAATAATTAAAAGTTTAAAGATATAAGTTTAATCTTACTCGATCTATACTTTGCGTTATTTGTTAATTAATATAAAATTATAAATAAATATAATTTATAGAAAGCTAATTAGCTTTTATATAAAGAGTTTACGTTAAAAAAGATTTTTATTTTTAAATATATTATTGTATTATTCGAAGCTTATTTTATTAATTCTCTTTAAAAATTTAAATTAATTAATAAAGCTTTTTGCATAAAACTTATAATTTAAATATTTAAAATAGAGGTTTTACTTATATCAAAAAGGTTGTATTTTTGGTATTAATACGCGTTTTAAAAAAAAATCAAATATAATACAAACAACAGTACAATGTAATATGTATTACACAGCCTCTGTCGCTTGTTCTTATGGAATGAAATGCCCTTCGTAAATGGGCTCACTTGTGCCAAAACTATCCGACAGCAAGAGGCCGTTGTGAAAGGGCACGTACAAATCATTGGCATCACGGCCAATGCCCAACCGGAGCAAGTCAGCGACGCGATGGAAGCTGGCATGGACGATGTGATCTATAACCGACTCTGTAATCGCACCAAAAAAAGATATTGGGTACGCACCGCAACAAACAAAGAGGGCGACGCTGGACACGAATAAATCACCAGTCATCGGTGCTCAGCCGTGAACATCAGTCTCAAATGCATCAGCCACGAACGCGAAGCATGAATGGCGATGCTTCAGATTGCCGTTGACTGGCAGCTCGGCTTTCCTCATCGAAACAGCTGATGCTCACCGGGGGGCTGGCTACTTATACCGAGGACATAGTTCTGAGTCGCAGTTGCTGGAGCGTGATTCGGAGCACCCGCTCCGTGTTCACTCCTCGCCCGACCCTGTGCCGGCAGTTGGCCGGCAAATTTGACTCCTCCACGCGAATGCGTTTAGCGACATGCACTTCGCCTGTAACATGGACAATCTTTGCAGGTAAATCTTCAGAGGCAGCCCTGGTGAAGCATGCCACGATAGACACGGTGTCGGCAATGGTGTTTTCGGCGTGCTCTCTGACGTGCTCGCTAACGCGGGGTATCATGAATTATCGGTACTACTCGGAACGATAGAGTTGTGACTGATGCACGGCACAAACTTGATTCAGCACGTGATTAGTACGAGGAGCTATGTATCTACATTGCATCCTTTATCTTGCTAGCAAACCCATAACGACGGGTGTGTCTTGTTCACCGTAAATCGTACTCGAGTCTGGTTCCACGTACAATTAATCAACATGCCTGCAGTAACCGGCGAAAGCACAACATGGTCCGGGCCTCTGAGTATTGCTCCAACGTTTGGTACTGATAGAAATGATGCTCCGCAGGAGAACTTCGGCAGACATGCCAACGAAGGTATCGCTGCGCCTATCGGCGCCAACAACACGGACCCTGCAACCAAAGAAGCACCAAAAGCCTCGTACCCGAAATCCCGCGTCGAGATTGTTGATCGTTTCCTGGATGAGCCTCGCAAGCTTCGCGTGGCAGTGATTGGAGGGGGTTTGTCGGGCATCATCAGCGGATGTTTGCTGCCTGCGAAAGTGCCAGGAGTTGAGCTTGTTATATATGAGAAGAACGTAGACTTCGTGAGTTCGGCTCCATCATCTCCCATAGTGATCAGCTAGTTGTTAGCACCGAAGTGCAAGAAGTCGAAGCAGCACTGGCAGTCGCTTACCAACTTCACGTCAAAGGGCGGAACATGGCTTGAGAATATTTACCCAGGTACGGTAATGCTTCGGTGAAGGAACTGGATGACTAGAATACGCTGACATTATCATTAGGCGTTCGCTGCGACATTCCGTCACATGTCTACCAATCCACATTCTCTCCCAAGACAGACTGGAGCGACGAGTTTGCTCCTGGCGCCGAAATCAGGAACTACTGGCAATCTGTTGCCAAAAAGTACAACATCTATGAATACGCAAAGTTCAATCATCGGGTCGATAAGGCGGTCTGGGATGGCGAAGCCTGGTCTCTAACCATTCAAGATGTGGTGGCGGGGACTGTCGTTGAGGACAAGGTGGACTTTGTGCTGGCAAGTACTCTCTCTCATATCTCCACCATCCGGTCGCTTCCAAAAAGATTGAATGGCCTATGTTCCTGTTAGGGCTTCTGAGATTCATCTCAGATACTCTGGCAGTTGCTGACAGAGGGTTTCCAGACGGCCGTAGGCCGGTTCAATGCATGGAAACTTCCGACTTATCCCGGTATAGATGACTACAAGGGGATTCTGCGTCACGCTTCTCACTGGGACACTGCATTTGATCCCAGTGATAAGAGAGTAGCAGTCATTGGCAACGGTGCCAGCGGTATTCAGCTTGTGACCAGCCTGCAGCGAACCGTTCGTCGGCTTGATCACTATGCCAGAAGCAGGACATGGATAGCTGCTTCTTGGGCCGGAGATGAGAGGACTCTAGAGCCTCAGCCGATCTCTGACGAGAAGAAGGCTTCCTTTGAAGATCCCAAAGTATACCTGGCATTCAGGAAGGAGTTGGAGGCCAAATAGTAAGCCCCAAGCCTCCCACCAGACGCAAGAAATTATTGAGACTCGTCGAACTTGAAGCGGATCTTGAACATGCTTGGCTGATCAAATTCACCAGCTGGAGGAAGTTTGCCACTTTCCTGAAAGGCGAGGCCAATGATAATATGCGAAAGTTCTTCGAAGAGAGAATGCGTGCACGGCTGTCCAAAAAGCCGGAAATTTTGGGCGACCTGATCCCAGATTTCTCACCAAATTGCCGACGACTTACGCCGGGTCCTGGCTATCTTGAGGCCCTGCAAGAGGACAACGTTGACTTCATTCGTCAAGGGATCAAGCGTTTCACTCCCACGGGGATCGAGACTGTGGATGGAAGACACCGAGAAGTTGACGCTGTGTTTTGCGCGACAGGTGCAAATGGTGACATGATCCCGCCTTTCGCAATACATGCCAATGGGAGGGAGCTTTCGGATGTGTGGTCTCCGGGAGGAGAGCACGGCTTTCCCTATACATACCTCGGCGCAGCCACGCCCGAATTTCCCAACCTCCTATTCATTCATGGACCACATGGCGCGGGTCCCAGCGGGACAGTCCCCCACAGCGTGGAGGTTCAGGTCACGTACTACGCGAAGATACTGCGCAAGGTATCACGCGAGGGGATCAAGAGTATTGTACCCAAAACGCAAGCTGCGGATGACTTTGTTGAGTACTCAGATGCTTTCTTCGCGCGCACAGTACTTGCAGACGGGTGTAGCTCGTGGTACAACGGCGGCAGGCCTGGCGCTCGAATTCACGGTATATGGCCCGGCAGCTCGCTCCATGTCACTACAGTGAGACGCGAGCCGAGGTGGGAGGATTGGGACTATGAATATCTGGCTGAGAGCCAGGGAAACCGCTTTCTGTTCTACTTTGGCAACGGCGGCACCAAGGAGGAACAGGAGGAGAAATCGGACTTGACGACTTATCTCGACCTCCCTGAGAAGCTTGATCTCAGATCACTCCATGAACGCTGGTGGGACCTGCCCTAGACCAGTACATTGTTGCACCTGCGCGACCTTAGATCTCAGACTCTGAAGAAAACTATAGGTTGGTTCCTGCGTTCTTGGATAAGTATCAAATTTGCAAAACAGTTGCAATTATTCCCAAACGGGCCTCAAATGCATCTCAAAGATTCGTCCTTGTAACAACTGTGGCTGTATAGGTGTGCGAACGAGCTGACTGGTACCCTAGGTCTTTGTGAATGCGGAGGCTTTGGATTGACACGTCGTTTCGAGCCATCACTGCCCTCATATTGAACCTTTCTCAAGTGCGTCTTGTGTCAGTTTGGCCTAGTGAAGGTACCATATCCATGAGTAATTTATTATGTAGCTGAGCAGCTGGCGTCCGTACTGGATTTTGGAATACCCGCCCAAATCTTGGCTCGTGTAGCGTTCTACTCTTGTATGTTGTGCTCAATACTGTGCGGGCACGGCAGGGCGGGGAGCTATCCGTCTCGTTACCTATGCCTCCCCTAGTAATTATTTATTCACCAATCAAACAGAAAAGTCATGCACCTGCTCCGTTTTCCGCTCGTGAGAAATTGGTCTATTGTCCGTCTGAAACCCTCACAATCAGCTTCCCGCCCCTGATTTCTCCCCGTCGCATCCTATCAAGGCCTGCGTTCACATTTTCTAGTCCCTCCTCGATGTCTATAATCTCTGGCGGAGATACAAGACCTTGCTCCAGAAGACGCTCCAACCAGGTCACCAAAGCTCGGCCTACGGCAGGTACTTCATGGAATAGTTTGAAAGGCACCGAGTGCATCACAGCCTCGTCAGCTGGAACGGCTTGGGGCACACCACCGAGGCCGATCACATGGGAGGAATGCGTCGGAGACGTGCGCGGCGTGGCAGGCGGCGAAGGGGGCCGTGTACCGGCGGATGCGGAGCCGCTTTTGGTGATGCCTTCCAGGAGATATCCAGCTGTATCTTTCCCGATGGTGTCAATGCCGAAGCGTATCTCGTCGCCAACGTTCGACTGGAGAATTTCGATGGCTCGATGGGGATCATGGCTGTCAACCAGTAAGTCTGGACGGATAAACTTGTGGTTCGATATTCGCAGGCCGTGCCTGGCATTGTCCACCACGATCGCAACTTTCAGTCCAGCAAGTCTTGCTAATTGGATAGTCAGGTTCGCCGATGTCGCCGAGCCTGTCGATGATATGCCCATTAGTCTTTGAAAACAACCAGTTTGAGAAGAAAGAAGAAAAAGTGGGGGGAAAAACATACCTCCCCAAATTGCAAGCCAGTCACCGCGTTTCGCACGTTCTTCTTCTGCAATCCCATGAAGGGACTCAGCGCGAACATCCTGAGGAATGGAATCTGGATCTACCTCCTTCACAATTTTGAAGAGATCAGGCCCGTCCAAAACATCCTCAAAGTTTACGCCCATACATATTCCCAAAGCCAGTGAAGCCGCTACGAAGGCGACACCTAATGTTGAACCCTCTTCATAGGACATTTGAGGGGGAAGCCGGACGGCGTTGAAGTCGAAGGTGACGACAAACTCTTGATATGCTGCCTTTCGAAGGTCTCGATAGTCTGTAGATATAACAATTACCTGCGCGAGAATGAGCATCGTTTTCGTTACACAGCGTAACACAGGTTGTGGGATGATTTCTCACTCTATCGCCAATCTTCAAGCGTGAAGAGGGGCTAGAAACTCTGCAAACATCCCCAGAGCTCTCTCTGCCAGCGATATAAGGTAGCTCCGGGATGCCGAAGTTGTAGTCAGGGGCCTTCCAGTCTATAGGGTTCAAACCAATCGAGGAGGTTTTGACGAGAACCTCATTTTTGTTCTTGAGCTGCGGGACAGGGTATTTGTCGACCAGTCTGTACGGCTGTCTTATACCATCCAATAAGAGGATGGATTGGGTCTCAGAGACGATAGGAGCCATGACAGACTCTTCAACCACAGGTGCAGGCACAGGCGTTTGAGAATCAACGGCAGATGCAGGCGTTGTGCTCCTGCGCTTGACTCTGTTCGAAAACTTGCGGAACACTGACCAGCCTTCCATACCTGTATGGCCCAGGGGAACAAAGTTGAAAAAGATATGCCGCGATTGGAAAGGTGAACCTCTTCGTATCAAAGATGAGCCGTCGAAAACATATTTCCTTGGCTGTAAAAGAAAATGTAGATAATAATCATGCCCGCCGGTGTTTACAAATCAGCCCGTTCGATCTGACAACCCTTTGATAATAAAGATAACAACCTTGGAATGGCTGTGAACTTTTGGCCGAAGACGGCGCGGAGGATGTCGCCGGCGGCGCGTATATTGACGCAACGTCGATGCGCGAGCAAGAATGGCGCGACCGAAGCTGCATATTCACCATCGCTTATATGATTTGGCCAGGGCATAGGGAAATTTTGAATGGCGGAGAACGGTAAATACCACGATGCCATTGTCCCGAACGGCTGGCACCGGCTGCAGAGGTACATGCAGCATAGACTTGGATCTTGTCACCTCATCCGCACTGTGATGGTGCAATAATCCGCCTGAGAGGCATCATCTTGGTTCACTAAAGACCTTCGCAAAAGGCACTACATTTATCCGATCGACGACAACATAGCCTTTCTGCTGCGCATACTACTTTCGAAGGCGATTTTGTCTCGAACGAGGCTAGTTGCAAGCCTCAGAGATCTTTCCCAACGAAACTCGATTGCAGCTACCTATAGGTGCGCATCCACGAATCACAATTCGCGAATTGGAAGTCGAGCCTAGAGAAATGACGAATCAAAATGGCGATCCTGACGGGAAGAAGCGACTGATCGTGAATGCATTCGTGGAGATGTGTAAGTAAATCTCATGGCAGGCATGTTTTCGAAAGGAGAGTGGCCAAAATGCTGATACTCAAAACTAGGCAGTGGGCATCAGTCACCAGGTCTTTGGAGGCATCCAGAAGATCAATCCTGGCGCTTCACAGACGTGGAACATTGGGTAAATCTTGCCACAATGCTGGAGAAGGCGAACTTCCACGGCATCTTTATTGCGGACGTCTTGGGAGGCTACGATGTCTACAAGGCATCGCTGGACCCTGCTATGGTGTCTGGTGCGCAGTGTAAGTTTGCCTGTCGTCTTGCTTTTCAGCAGTCCACTTCGTTGCAAGCCCGGGTAATAGTAGCAACCGAAAGTCGGTGACACAGGGCAAGGGGTGTGTGGCCGACATTCGTGGTATGAGCCATCGCTGAGACAACTATCCCAGGGCCCGTCAACGAGCCTCTAGCAGTGGTGTCAGCCATGGCAGCAGCAACAAAGAACATCGGATTCGGTGTCACAGTGTCTACGACTTACGAGGAGCCCTATCACCTGGCCCGGCGACTCTCAACAGTCGACCACCTGACCAAAGGCCGCTTGGGGTGGAATGTTGTGACAAGCTACCTAGATTCGGCCGCCCGCAATATGGGCCGCACAGAGCAGCCACAGCACGACGACCGCTACGCGCAGGCTGAGGAATACATGGAAGTGATGTACAAGCTCTTTCAGTCCTCATGGCGCGACGACGCCGTTAAATTGAATCGCGAGACGGGCGTCTACACCGACCCGGCGCTCGTGCGGAAGATTGACCACCAGGGCCGTTTCTTCAATGTACCTGGCCCGCACATCGTCCAGCCCAGTCCGCAGCGTACGCCCCTGTTGCTACAGGCAGGCACTTCCAAGGCCGGTAAGGTTTTTGCTGCGCAGCATGCGGAGGCTATATTCATGTCAGCGCATAGCCCGCAGGTCTGCGCAAAGAATATCGCTGAGATTCGCCAACTTGCTCGTGAGCAGTTCGGACGGCACCCGAGCAACCTCAAAGTGCTCGCGTTGGTGACCCCGATACTGGGCCGGACAGAGGAGGAGGCTCAGGCGAAGTTGAAGGATTACAGGAAATATGCGTCGCATGAGGGTGCCTTGGCACTTTTTGCAGGATGGACTGGTATGGATTTGAGCAAGTACGGAGATGATGAGGAGCTGCGGCAGGTCGAGAGCAACGCTGTTCGGTAAGTCTGATGTTGTTTCGTCTATTTTGTTTGTTGGATTTGCTCATGATACTATTGCTGACCGGCCCTGCGCCTTGTGCAGCTCGACCGTGGAGGCATATGCCAAATTCTCCCCGGAGAACTTCAAGTGGACTAAGCACACAGTCGCTGAACACGTTAGCATAGGCGGTAATGGTCCTATAATCGTGGGAACAGCGAAAACAGTAGCCGACAGCCTGCAGCAGTGGGTCGACGAGGCAGATGTCGACGGTTTCAATTTCGTGAGTTGCTCTGCCATGTCATATAAGACCTTGAATTCGCCGCAAGACCCGCAGCTTAACCTATATATTAACCTTCTCTAGGCATATGCTCTGTTCCCATCCTCATTCCAGGACATCATTGACCTTCTGCTTCCCGAGCTCAAGGCTAGGGGCTTGTTTTGGGACGGCTACCAAATTGAAGAAGGTACTTATCGTGAGAATTTCTATGGTGCCGCTGGGCAGAAGACACCGCTGGACGAACACGTGGCGTCCAAATACCACTGGAAAGCCGGTGTCTCAGCCGAGGAACACAGAATCCCCGAATAGACAGTCGATGTAGCTTATATGTGTTTCCTCAAGTGGACATTTGCAGTCACAAATACTCGGGAATACAGGCGCCGAAAGCCAGGCCTACACTTTTTCAATACCATGTATCACATAGATGAAGCTCGCGGCGGAACACTTGCCACAAACTTACAGTCATGATCACTGCCTGCCGAACGGGTGATACTCATACAGGACACTATGGGTCAATTCTCGTCGCATCCCATATGTAATTGCTTGCTTTCCGAGTTTCACAGGAAGTAATATTCAAGGCATGCAATGCCTATCGAGGGAAGTACGTTTGCTCGAACTAAGAATATTTACACGAAAAAGCACAGCCCAGTCTCCTGAGCCTCAACACTCAGCAAATAGTCTGCGTCGCGTCCCCTGAGATGTCCCAAGTGATGTTCTCACCACACGGGGATTCCCTAACAGTAGTGCCCGTGACTGTCGCCGTGATAGAGATATCACTGGTATTCTCAAACTCCGTCCTCGCCGAAATCCGAACTTCACCGCCACCGTTGACTGTGCCGCTCAAGATCTTAACATTATAGCAGTTTTCGATCAGGATGGCGTTGTTACCGTTGTCGGCCAAATCAATCTCCGCAATCTCCGCGCCACCAGATTCAGACACACAAAAGACACCGCGTCCGCCGCCGCGCGAGACGACTTTGTCGATGTACACATTGGTTGCATAATCGCCGGCCTCTGTTAAGCCGTTGGTATTGGCGAAGCGCAGGGTACCATAACCCGTGCCTTCCCCAACGTTGTCGCCATCGACGAGCCCCACACGCACATTCCGCGAGTTCTGGATCAGTAGCCCGGACTCGCCCAAGTCGCGCGCAATCACCGAGCCGATGTCCAGCCCGTCGATGTTCCACGTCTCCACAGCGTGGCTGCTCGCGCCCGTCACGCTGATGGTGCCCATGACGACGTTCGTATTAGCCGCCTCGTCTCGGTCAAAACGGATGCCCATGCCTCCAGACAAGTTCATTGTGATCTCGCCCAGGTTTAGGTCCTCCGTGCCGTAGAAGCGAAGACCGAAGTACGGATCGCCCGTCATGGTGAGGTAGGGGATCGACGCGCCGACTGTATTTAGCGACTCGATGGCGCCGCGGCCGTTCTTGAGCGAGGCATCGATGGTGCCGCAGCCCTCAAGGATCTTGCCGCTGTCGAGCGTGATGGTGCCCGTACCAATGGATCCCGAGGCGATGACGGCGACGCGTTGCCCGCTGGAGATGGCGTCGAGGGCACCTTGAATGGCGTCGAGGTAGGAGGAGCCACTGTAAACCTCCTCGGAGCCCACGGTCGCGGTGAATGAGCTGCCGGAGCCATCCACGCTGGCATCGGGGGTGCCTGTGCCGCATTGGGCCAGGGTGGTTGAAGTAATGGCGAGAAGCGCCGAGAGAATGGAAAGACGAGACATGATTTTGAAATTTGTGGGTAGAAATGAATGTGGGTGAGACGCTGAATCACAGATGAGCGGGTATCTTCTCAACTTCACAACATGATTCCGTGAGCGGCGAGTGTCTGCTTTTTACATCTTTTCAACTGCAAGCACGCCTCGTGTTTCCGAAACGAAACACGACCGAAGTGGTTTGCCGTCCGTCCTTCGGCCCTCTATCCAGAAAACGCCGTCCAATACTTGGGTGCATCCAGGAGCCCCATCAGCTCGTCCCATTGAAGGAAAAACGTGTTTCTAATGTCCATAATAAAGACGGAGACGCGCGGGCGATGACGCACCGGTTTCAATATGTTCTACTAGGCAGCTTCTGTCAGTCGAAGAAAACAAAATTGATGGGGTTGTCTTGGCTGGTCTTGGCCCTTGGCCTTGCCAGTGGTAGAGTGCAGGCCAGGTAACGAAACTAGGTCCACTCGATTGCTAAGCAATACCTACCAACGATGCAACAACTACTTGCCAGCTGACTAGGGAGTTACGAAACCGTGGTTACCCACCTGAGGTATTCTTGACTGGAACGGAAAACGACTGACGGCCAGGGAGATCGATATTCGTTCCACTACAAGCGATTGCCCGGCGAAATATATGAAATATTGCTCCAGCTTGCAGATCCTAGCGCGCAGGTTCTGAAAAGTTACAACGGGCAACATCGGGCAAGGAGGTTCGAGCGAGAAATCCGAGTCGTGTAGGCCATGAAAGAAGGAGATGAGATGGAGGAAGGCAGATCCGGTCGGAGGTTGCACCTGAAGCAGAGGCATCCCGGACACGCGATCGCGCAGATCTAGTATCCTAGCGACACCCGCTGGAAACATATAGGATCCGCACGAGAGATCAAAATGGTATCGTTTGTATGGAAGCCAAAGAGAGACGGACGCTGTCACTAAATCATCAAGTCACCGATATATGCTGAAGTTCTCTCCAGAGCTCTTCACCAAGGCCACCACCATTTCGTGCCCAACCGCTGATCACTGCACGAGCACTAGTCCACATCGTCATCGGCCGTGGCACCACTGCTCTTGGGCTGCTCGCTCAGGTCCGTACTGCTCAGGTGCTTCCTCGCGGTCTCCAGCGCCGCCTCCCCATCGAACTCGGGCTCCTTGGCGTTGACCTCATCTGCCACGACCGCAGCCTCCTCGCTATGGGCAGCAGCGGGTGAGTGCGTCGTGTAGGACCGCAGTGCCTCGGGCTTGAGGCTACCGTCCTCGTTCACGTCCTCCTTGAGATAGAGGGTGAAAAGGACGACTAGGTACACCTGCTTGGTGGTCTTGTTCCGCAGAACATATCTGAGCTGATGTGAGCGCTTCTTCCTGTGAAGGGAAACAAAATCACGGTTAACCAGACCAATTCCATGCAACGATGACAAATCCCAAGGTTTCTTGCAGGGGACCTGCACGGCAAAGGCTCAGACGCGGTGGACTTACCGAAGTCCCTGACCATCCCAATACTTCATGATAGGCACTGCATAGCCTGGTAACCGCAAAGAAAATTCGCTAAAGTCGATGAAGGCATTGAAGAAGTCCACAGCATATGTCTGGCCGTACTCCCATAGCCACTGCTCCTTGGCGCGGTCGGCGAGCGCCCACTTCATGCGAGCCTTACCGTCGTTGGGGGCGCCGATGTCGTACCGCCAGTCCTTGGCCTTGTCGCTGGAAGCGCCCTCTGTGATACACAGACCGCCTTTGGCCTCGTCGAAGGGCGCAGGCCCTATGTGGATGGCATTGAACGAGGACAGGGCAGGACCGAATAGGTATGGAGATTCAGCATATGGGTCACCGTCCAGACCCGGGTCGATCCACCATTTGACAATCTTCATGGCGTAGCTGAAGCCCGGAGGAAGACGGTCGCGAATAGGGTGGTCGAAGTCATTGCCGAATTGTAGGTCGGACGCAGAGATGCCCTGCGAGGGTTTGCTTCCCTCATCTTTCGATGTTTCTGTGGGCTTCTTGGGAGTGAAGCGAAAAGCGATGCTGTACTGGTCCTTGTTGGTAGCGTGTGGCTCCTGGTCGAAGTAGGGCGAGGTGGTGGGTGAGTTTTTGGGCAAGCCTTTGAAGTTTTGAATGCGCACGTTCAGCTCGATATCTATGAGAGATGTGCTGAATTTGACGGGAGGCGACGAGTTGACGGGGACTTCGGTGTGGTCATCAAGGTCGTACGTTGGGCCAGCCGTGACCCGGAGCACGTATTTGTCGGCCATCTTGCGAACTCCACTCGAATGTTGAGGAATGTTCGTCGTCGGCTCGTAGGTCGTAGGTTCTCTAGGATATGTTTGGGATGTAGTGAAGGAATCGTAGGATCGAGGAATTGTTCTGCAAGCGGAGTGATGCCTATACCAGGCAGTGGTAGAAAGAGCTGTATGAGATGAATGCGGTCATAACTTGTAAGGTCTTTCCGAGCATCTATTCATTCCTTTCGAAGGCCTCAATCGCACTTTCCCACCCGCGCGCAGACATCTTTTTTTGGTGAGCTTTACATGACGTCGGTCCCGTATCTGTGGGCCTGCCAGACCCGTTAGCCCATGTGATTGGCTTCTGGGCCGCTAGGTGCAACAATCGTCTCAGCAAAAGCCGACGACGTGGCGCCGTCTCTTTGCGACCATCACCTGCTGAGTGACGGCATCTGTCAGGCTGTTAGTCTTAGGTTTCGAAGGTAACACTTCTTAGAATTCACCAGTTCGGAGGTTTTGGTCAATTGTGTGTGATGACAGGCGTTTGAGCCTGCAGGCATAGATCGACCCTTTACCTAGCAGCCTCTCTCTCTCGTCCTATGCGAAATAGAGCCGGGAGACTGGCGATAGCTTCAGGTCCGCAAACTTAGGTAATCTGGGACGACGTCTGTCGCAGTAATATGTACAGTATTACATTGTATGTCATGCGAGGTGATATATGAGAGCAAGAATTCAAGGCAGTGCTAAGACAGCACATGGTATTGCACTCAGTGGGCCTTCCTATCGTGCCTAGACAATTACGAGCAACTGGCATCAGCTCGAAACAGCAGATAGGAACTCCTCGATCCAATTTTTTTTTTTAAAAAAATTGTGATTTCGCCCCTATCTACCGCCTGTGAAGTGGACCACTGGCCCGAATCCAGGCCACTCAACGCTCTCGAGCCTGCTTCGGCCACCGAACACCAAATATGCTGACGCGCGCTGCGCCTGCCTGTACCTGGGAAATTCTTCATAACCCCGAATTTCGCGTCCACCGCAGTTTCTATCTATCGTCAAAATTTCCATCATGCAGTTTGCTAGGTGCAAACTTCTAGAACATCCTCTGGCTTAGTCGTGCAGTTTGGGCCTCACTGGAGTGCTGCCTTCGTGGCTTGGTTGCAGTTGAGTCCTTGCGAGCCCTGTGGTAGTCGACTTGATTCACCCGGCCGCTTACATGGACTTTCAGACTGTCACAGAAGAGCACTCCAGAGTGACTGACTTTTCTACACACTGTCGAAAGGGTGGGCTGGCCTGGGAAGAGTAGCACACCTGATTAGACTTCAGAGGAAGTGTGAATCAGGATGGCAATACCATTAGGTACAGGTAAGTCAACGCCAATACTGTGATGACCCAAGCTTACAATAAATGCAGATGCTATGGAACCGGGCAAGCTTTCGAGATGAGCTCACATGATGACCAAAAGCCACAACGTTTTTGGTGAATATCCAAATTGACGACAATAACGCTTGAATGCTGGACGTCTCGAACGCCGACAAGAACCAAAGAAAAGCCTCAAGTCTACACAGCGGACTCTACGCGGGGACCAAGAACTTGTCAATATCCACTCTCTCGAAGAAGCTGACATGATTGTACCCCACCCAATACTGCGCCAGACGAGACTCTGAAATCAGAATCAATTGCGAGGCTATATACCGATCTGCACAACATCTAGGTCAGCTTGAAGTTCTTACAAACAGGTCACACGGAGATGACTGCATCAACTTACCATTCACAAATCCGGTCATTGCAACGCGACCCTGGCTGCTCACCACTCTCGCGCCTACAAATGGCTCCTCCTCAATCGTCGTCTCAAAGCCATCATCGCCCAAGTCTTCCGCCTTGAACGTGCACTCGCCCCGGGGCACATTCGGATCGCCTGTCAGCTTGACAGCCTCGAGGCTACCACGAAACTTCCTCGCATTGGCCTTGCGCATTGCAAACTCGCCGTCCGTCTCTCTCTCTCCGCGTGTGGCGTCGAATGCCGCTCCATCAAAAGGCGACTCGTGGTGCTGTTTGACGAGCAGGAATTCGCATCCGTGCCCGCTGTAGTCGCCCACCCAGATGCCCTTCCACGGCATGTCTGCCGTCGGCGTGTATGCGTCTGGCTCCAGCGTTGAGTACGTGGCCACTGAATCCCAAATGTGCGAAGAGTATGGCGAGCGCGTCAAAGAATGGCTGGATGTACTGATGTAGCTTGGCTGCCACTGCTGGGAGGACTGGCCGAACAGCCCAGAGCCCGCGTGCAAAGGCCAGTTGTCAGGCCCTGAGGCATGCGCAGTAGCAGGAGATGTTGGCGGTCGTTGGAGCCACGAGCGAATGCGGAAGGACTTGGAGTTGATTTCGGACCGTGTCGAGGGACGATCGTCGGCGGCGACGACGTCTGCTTGTAGGTGGTCCACCATGCGCGACCCGTTCATGTAGTGCGCGGCCGAGACTCGATCCGTTGATGGGATGGCCGGCGGGGGCCACATATTGCCGTATGGAAAGTCGGCGTCAATACGTTCCTCAACGACAGTGGGAGGCATGGCCTTGGCCAGCATGAAGTTGTTGAATATGTCGTCGCTGGCTCTGCCGTCGAGTTGCATGGGCGTCTCGGAGGCGAATCTGTGCGGTTGCACAGCCTTGGAAGGCGCTTGCGGTGCTGGCGTGGTGGATGCGATGCCGAAGGTCTTGACCCATCTGGCTGCGATGCCGGTGAGGCCCTGGGTAGAGGAGGAGGAGGAGGAGGAGGCAGGCGGAACTGGTAAGACGGACGCCTTTTTGGTTGTGGCTCGCATGATATTCTCCAGACTATTCGCTTGTAGCTGTAGGACGGGCTTGTCGAGGTGCAGCTTGACCTCTGGGTTGAACTCGTGGACCTCAAGGACAACATCGTCAATAAGGTTCGGGTTGGTGGTCGTGGAAGACTTGATACTGTTCGCTAGCAGCTGGTGGCCCTCGATGACGCCGCGAGACTGGTCATAGCGTGCTATTATCAGTTTGCCAGTCAGGTCCTTATCGCTGAACCAGATCTTGTATTTTGTCAGGAACCAGTGTGGATCGTGGGCGATGTAAAGCTCGCGGAAAGAGGCACAGGGAGCGGGTGTGGTAACTTTGTCGCCTGGTACGTTGGACTGGACAAGGTTCTGCCACAGGTGGTCTGCGAGGGCATGTGCGCGGAGACTGTGATTCACGAGGCAGACGGAGGCGAGATCGAACGGCGAGAGGTAGGAGAGGATGTGGTCAATCAGCTCGGAGGGCAGATTTGGTAGGGACATGGCGGACGACGCCAATGCTGGAATGGAGCTTCGTTAATTTCCATAGCTCCGACTGAGAGGCACATTGGTGTGGGGCCACGAACCTGGAGTGCAGTCCACGGTGATATCTGTAGGGCAACGCCCAGCAGTGACGTCCATGAGAGAGTCAGACATTGAACAGCGATGATGCGTATCGAGCAAGTTGCCGCCGTGGCTGATTGCTTCGTCTTCTCCAAAGCGATGCTAGATACTGGGTCACAGCACGGCGTGTCTGGGATGGTATGAGGCGGCGACGGCAATATTGGCGATAGCGAAGACGTGTGGCTTAGTGGTACAGGATGGAGGGCAGACAGTTGATCAACACTTTAGGAAGGTAAGAGTCGCCGGGCAAACACGAGACAGGGGAGACGGGAGCAAGTGGACTACCTATGTATGAAGAAGGTATGTGAGAGAGAAAAAGGTGACTTTTGATATTGGAAACACCTCACAACCTTGCAATGATGCGATCGACTCAGCCTGTCGCTGTCATCGACAACCATAGGCATGGGACGTTGGAAGGACTGGACGGTGTGGGCTGCGGCTGTGCCCGTGTCTCGATTCGGAACAATCCCGGCATCAGTTCCCCGCAATTTGTATGCCAACAGGCTAAGTACTTTGTAGCCCCAAGGTCTCCGTGCGTACCGCCTCTTTATTACCACGAGAAGCCATGAATTGCAGCAGTAGTCTGATAGTAAGTCGCCAAATGCTTTATTCTAGTAGCGACTATTACATGCGGGATGCACATATCCAGCTCTTCCGAGGCTGTTTCAGGGAGCTCATTTATATCTCATGTTGGGCTTCCATTACTCTATTCCGTCTCTGATACTTCACGAGAGACTGTGCAGGACAAGCTCAAAATATACACGTGGTGACTTCGTCACACCCAAGGATACGACAGCAGGATCGTGTGACTGAAAAGTAACCTGGCACACCTAATACGCAATCCATGCATTGCTACACAAGCTTAGGGCCCTGCGTCGTTGACAAGCTCCGACATGCCGATGTATCCAAAACTGTTTCTCGTCATTTCTTTCTCCTTTTGTTGGTGGGCACCATCGTTCTCTTGTCAAGAGGAGAACAAGAAGATCTTGAGTTGCTTGTTTCCTATTGTGCGAGGGCGACCACCCACATTTCACGAATCCCAACATTCTGGTAGCCGGCGACCGCATCGAAGCGGGCCGCTGCCCTTTCAGCTGGGTCGGCCTTCCTCTTTTGCCTTAGACTCGAAGTCAGACGAACAGGTACAATTAGACATAATACACCCAGCAAGGACCCATCGGCCCAGCCGGTTGGCGGTGACTTGACTCTCCTTTTGCATTGCACTGGAAGCCCTGGTGATATGCTCGTTCAAGGACTCGCCCCCTCTAGGCAATTTCTTTTCACATGCGATGGCCATGGCGGTGAACAGGCGTATGGCTTGGATGTCCAAGTCGGGCTGTAGGATCTGGTTTCATCAAGGCTGACTGCTGTCTTGGAGATTACTTATGGCGCCATACTCCCATCATGTCCAGCGGGCCGCCGGTGGTGGGCGGTGTTGGTTCCTGTCCAGGTTGATAGCAAGCAAAGGACTTCCCAAGCTCCGACATGCCGGCTGTGGCTTGACGTGTCGCCTGAAACCCTTCTAAATTTCACCACTTGTGGAAACTTTTTAAGATTTGTAGGACTGAGCACATTTTCAAAGGACGACAGCATCTCAAATTGATTTGCTTTGTGTCATTCAGAAAAGACAATGCAAGCTAGCAGACTCAACAGCTTGAAATGACGTTCCTGAGCGGCGAATGCAGGATTGGAGGTCGGCGGCTCCATCCAGCTGATCCAAGATCCCTACACGTCGGCGCTTGCTTTCCAAAACCTCCGACGACACCTCTTCTTGGTCTTTGGTTCGTTGCACCACAACCTTGAATGGAATCTGTGACAACTCATCTGCGTATCGAAGGACTGTTGCCTTGGATCGAATACGCCGCTCCACTCTTCGAAAAACGCGTGACCCCGCCGACTGCGTTCTGTTGCGCATTCACAGCGACTGGAGTGCCGTTCCCGCACCATTTCCTGCCACTGAGAAAGACCAGAGTAGCAAGCTGTCCAAGTACTGTGGAGACCACAGCATCTTATGTCACTGTGGAGCGTTCAAAAGCTGTCCAGCCTTTCGCATCAATTATCTCCGTCGGGTGCCAAAGACATCTCAAAGGCTTCCGCATTCGTCCGCAACTCCTTTTCTACACCTCGACGGTCTGCGACTTTCGTCAGGCTGCAGCTCGCAAGCCAAGGCCTAGAACAGCACCGCGGGCTTCGTTTCGTCTGTCATTTTTGGTACAACTGGCCGACAGACTCGGCCATTGCCTGCGACTGGACGTCACTACCGTCGCCGGATGAAGCACGTTGTGCAGCGCCTACACACCCGCCAGCTTGTGACAACGGGGAACAATCCTCTTTGGCACTCTGCAGCGCGGGGTAGGAGACGCTTCACCCTTGACAACAATACCGTCTGCAGTCTGTGTTGCATCAAGACGAGAAGCGCCATCATGGCGTCACTGCTACCCCTGCTACAAGACCTGCTTCCCATCTTCATGCCGTCCGAGGTCCAAATTGCTCGCGGTAGTGATTTGACCGCTGTGGAAGAGCGAGCGGAGAGGCCGCCGTGGCATCAACAGACGCCACAAGTAGCCACATCTGAGGAACATGGAGCGGATGACACAGAGCCGTCAATCCCTGCTCTGGACTTCGAGCCGATACGACTGCTTGACCATGAGGAGAGTGGGTTCAGCACAATCGGCGAAGCTCACCGCGAGCAGGGGCACGCAGCCGGTCCGTCAAATACGGGCGACAGTGGCTCAATACCTCCGCGACACCGAGGCGGACATCATCGAGGCGGCCCGCAAGTCTTTCGAAAGAATGCTATGGTGGGTTCGAGTGACAAAATGTGTGTCACAGGTAAGTCGAGGCTACTTCTCACACCTTTGTTTCGCAGCCACATATCGAAGATAGTGTCTCTGTCCTTCATCCTTTCTCCTTTTTCCTGAAAGCGCAAGTGCTGTTCTCTTCTTCCACTAGCTCCGATCGCTCAGTCAGGCGGCTTCTACGTGTGTAAGCACACATGTACCAGATCTTTTCTCCTTCAATACTCCCTGCAATGTCCCAATCTTCGATATGATGCCATCTGATGACTAGCAACCTGCCACAGTCCTAAATGTCACACCCCGATCCGCCACGGCAATTCGTCACCATGGAGAACAAGGTTTGCACCCCTTTACAGTATAAATATACCCTCGTGTCTAGCCCTGACAACAACGACAACGCTCAGATGTGATCATCTACGCCACCACAGCAGGCGCACTCCTCACCAGTCGCCCCCTAGAGACGGTCAAGGCCCTTCGGGCGGACATAAAAGGCGAGCAGCTCAATTTGGAAGAAGAGAAGCCGCGTCGCTTCGAGCTTCACCCGGGTGACTTTGCTTTCATTCCGGCGTGGACGGAGCACCAGGTTGTCAACGATGCAAATGACTACGATGTCAGCTGGGTCATCTTTCGACATGGCGCTGAGCCTATACAAGTTGACTTGGATGGCTGGGGTGGCGGAAGGCTCAAGACGTAGGCTGAGTGAGGGTGAAATCTTTGTGCTGCTGATTTCTCTAATGTTGTCTTTGCCCCGTACTGTTGTCCTCATCCTGTGATCGGACCAATTCCACTTTTTTTACCGGATTTACATGTGGCATAGACCATCGGCGTTCTTTCGAGGCATGGAATCCTCGTACACTGACACAGACTAGTACGAAAATCAAAAATCCGTGATACTTTAGACCTTTGTGAGGCTCTGGTCTGAAGCTTAGAATATGGAGATCACGAGCGTTGGGTTCTGACTGCTATCATCACAGCAAAACCAGCTGCTCCGCGAGGGCCAACTTTCTTCTCGCGAAACTGTCCCTCGCTATCCGCTGCGATACCACTATTGACCACTACTGCTATGATATTCCGTATGAGAACTATAAGCATATTTGTGTCTCCTCGTTTCATCTGTTTGAAGGCTCTACTCGGTAGTGTTAAGTGAGCTTACGTCATCCGTCTCATGCCGTCCAACGACACGTCTTACCAGCCAAACCGCCCCCCAACTGTCTCCTGCCACTACTCCATGTATTTAAATTCGCTCTTTGCATATTTTCCCCTATGCGACGAACCCGTATGAGTTATGGGGCAGACACTATCAGGCCATGATGGCTCAAAAACAAGGACGCGCGAAGAACTCAAACGAGACCTGGTTCGATCCAATCCTGACCCTCCAAAAGATATGGCCACAACTGACGTTCAGATAGGCCAACAGTTTCGCGCAAAAGTGTTTCACGTCCCTCGAGCTGTATTCACTCAAAGACAATTTCAATACCTTAGCCGAGGATCAGCAGGGTGTCTTGCACTGGAAAGAGGACACGTTCGTCCGCTTTCTGGAACTGCCAGATGCGCTCCAAGTCTCTCCGGTGCTATTCCATATGGTCTCGTACCTTGGCGCCTTCCCGTTCCTGAGTGATGCGCCAGCTGTCCTCGGCCTTGAGGAGATGGTCATTGTCGTCACGCTGTTGACTGATAGGTATCGGCGCGTTCTGATCAAGGGTGTGACGGACCGGAAGAAGCTCCTATTCAAGAGCCTGGCTGTGTACGACCGCCAAGTTTCAGAAAACCCTACAGAAGGTGGTAGCGAACCGAAAGATGCGAGCTCTACAAAAAAAGGCGTCAGCCAGATCGCAGAGGATTTTATAGCCTCGAGAACACATCCCATGGGCTTCGCCGTTGACCAAGCTGGAGACGATGAGCCAGATGATGGAACCGAAGAGGACGGTGACGATGATCTGGTTTTCTCCGCCTTTGAGCTATTTGGCTGCGTCGACGCTTACAAAGCTGACAGCCACGAGACTACTCACGGCGCCATGATCCCGGCCGACAACTTACGGCGGCTCATCACACTGCTTTTGCTGATAGCACCCTTGGGCGCTCAGGAGAGACTATCACAATATCCGCTAGACGCTGAGAGCCTGCGCTCCACTGCGGATAACATCCTTGCGTCATTCTTAAACGTCGAGAAGGCCCCGGGTGTCAAGTTCCGAGCATTCAGCAGAGTACTGGACTCCCTCCCGTTCATGTTCGACGGCTTCAACGCTCTTTTTGAACACTTCCTTTTCTCCAGAAACCTCGACTTGGGCGCCAAATCCATCAGTGAAGCTGGTCAGCCTCGAACTCCATCCGTGCCTAGCATCCCGATCATCCCCATCCTCCAAGAGCCCGGTTCCATCCTCACGTCCGCCCTCATGTCCCAGATTTCTTTCTTCATCCCCAGCACCACACTCTTCCGTCGCATGCACCCACTCTATTCCGGCGACAAAGACGGCTTCTCCATGGGCTCCTTCGAGACCAGCGTCTTCAACTGGCGCGCGCCCTCTATCCTCCTCGTCCGCGGCACACGTTACGCGCCCGACGACACCACGGCGAGCGAGGATCGCTTCGCCGCCTCCCTGCCGCCGAAACGCTTTCCGGACGGCTCTAGCGGTGAGCGCCTTATGTTCGGTTTGTACGTCGCGCAGCCGTGGCGGCATTCGCACAAGGAATGCTTTGGCGATGCAGACTCGCTGCTTTTCCAGCTCGAGCCCGTGCAGGATGTCTTCCCGGCGAGTACGCTCAACACAGACTACGTCTCGTTTCGAAAGCCGGGAGGATCCGGTATGGCCGGTATCGCGATCGGAAACCCGCCGCCGCGACCTAGTGCGTCATCTTATGGCCGGCGGCAGAGCCTTGCGCACCTTGGACCGGTGTCGTTGCTGCTTGACGGTGGATTTGAGTTTGGAGTTTTTACGCATGATTTTGAGTCACGGGGCGGGGCGTTTCGAAATAGTGAGCTGCGGCGGGCGAATTTCCAGGACCGTTTTGAAGTGGAGAGTCTGGAGGTGTGGGGCCTTGGCAGCGGCGAAGAGGCTAAGGCGCAGGCTGAGAGGTGGGCGTGGGAGGCGAAGGAGGCGGAGGCTAGAAGGAGGATAAACCTGGGTACGGGGGACATAGAGGCGGATAGACAGCTACTGGAGATGGCGGGGCTTGTTGGTGGCGGAAATCGAAGCGGTGGATCGATGGCTTGATGGGGGCGTTGCAAGCTGTACTTTCGAAGGCGGATAGACTGATGTATTCTGACGGTGAGATGGATACTATGAGATGAAATTTCCTCTCAAACACCTGGCTAGGCCAATAATCTTGGTTCCCCAAGGAAGCTAGGCCTGGCTAGCCATCCCTTTTGCCATGCAGACCTCATTGTCAGGTTGTCCCTCTAATGGCAGCAGCTGTGGCAAAAGTAGAAGAGCTTCACCTCAATGCGAAGCTATCAGGTCGACTCTTAATTCCACTCGTCTTTTACCATGGGCCATGGCTTTGAGACATGCCGCATAGTATCCGGTGCGCATGCTTACCGTTTTCAATTGCTTGGTCGTTCGAGGCTGCTTTCAAACAAAGCAGACACTATGGCTCATAGTTCCGATACGCTCCGATGGCGTGCCTGTGGATAGATCTGGGTCGAGAACTCGGCGTAATAATGCTCACCCAACGAGAGTGTCCCATTCGCAGCTTGCCTCGTTGCTTCTCCAGCTTCTGGTATTGCCATGTCCATCGCAGGCTGGACCACTGCTTGGTGAGATGCGGGGAAATTTGGTTTCATCATCTTACGTTTCCCTCGAAGGATTTTCCTCCTAGGAATCTTCTCAAGCCTCAGGGAAATTTACCTCAAATGCTAACTTCTAGTGATTGTTGTCTGGTCCCATATCGACTCGAGCCGCCCCCCACAAGTATCGTACTCTTCTTCCCTCCCGAACCACTACCCTCAAATTTGTGCAAAGTTGATTGTCAGATCTAGGATTCCAGTCTGAAGACCCTTCTCAGACGGAGAGGCTTTCAAGTCGGAGAAGACCTGGCAAGTTGGCATATCCTTTGTGCTGATGGTGTCTCTGCTACGAGGATCGTGCTCGCTGCCAAAGATTGGAGCTATGCTCGTGACCAAAATTTCCTCCCCTTCCTCGAATTTCTGGTAAGTGATGTGGTTTCCTGTCGTGCCTTGCCGTGGCCCCAGATCTTCATGTGTCGCTAGAGACTGTCTCGTCGTCAACGCTGCCCTCAGGAACAGCCCCGGTTCCAGTTTCCGGGACCTGATCCCAGTCCCCACGAAGGCCCCAGATTTTCCAAATATGATTGCACCAATCGTCTTCCTCTCCATACTTGGCACCCGGTCGGATTATGTGCGTCTTTTCGATCGCATCCTGCAGCTCACCTACATTTTCCCCCTCGGCGGGTAGCCAGGCTGGAGCTCTGCGCTCTGCACTCTGTGGATTCTTTGATAGTCAGCTGCAGGAATACCAAGACTTCTGTAAGGAGCAATAGATTCAACTCAGTGATTTGATGGCTCAGAGTCATGACGTGAAGGAAAGCCGAGGCTTTGGGGTCGAAAGCAATCAAGGCCTCCTGGTTCGCGATGTCGAGCTGCTTGAGTTGCGGGACTACTCTGGCGAATGACTCGAAGGTGTCTGGAAGAAATCTCATTAGTCTATGTGGTGCCCACTGTTTTTCAATCTGGAGTACAACAGTTCTGCCGCACAGGCAAAAGACCTGTGAAAGGCTCACCTTTGGCTTCTTGGTAATCCTTGGGAAGAACACTGCCAGTATGATCTAAAGGCAGGTCAAAGAACATGCTGGTAGTGCCAGGCAGATGCTCCGAGAGGGAGACTAGAGATGATGGTGCGATGTAAATCAGAGAGTGCCTCAGCTCCAATTTCCCTACAACCTCAATCTGTTGCAGGGTATCGAAATTCAATAGCATCACCACCTCGTACAAGAGGAAAGACAGCATGCTTATGAATTCCGAATCTCTTCTCAGGCAATATTCCTTGTTGCAATAGTTGGAAATGTTCTCGGCGGCAACAGCTAGATACAATTCCAAAGGGCGCCTATCCACTCGATTCATCATCTTGCAGTCCTTGAAAACGTTCAGGACTCTGGTCAACCCGTTCGAAACAAGATTTGTGCTATATGTGTCAAGATCGTTCATTGAAATGCCTCCCCTTTTGCGCTCATAACGATAATCATCTGCCACTGATATGAAAAGCCTGAGCTCAATGAAAAAGCCGGGCCGATTGCCGGTGCAAATCTGCTCCATCTTCTCGATGTCCTGGCCTTTCAATCTCGTGAAAGAGCGGAGAGTGCGTCGTTCTGCCTCTTGTTGACACTCCAAGTCGACGCAGGCCAGGAGCGACAGTTTACAGCGGTCTGTCATCTGGAGCGCCTCCTTGATGATCTTCAGACGCAGCTCGGGGGATAGTCTTGAGAAGAGTGGAAGGTGACAGCCGCAGAATCCATCTTGTGGGCGGCTTAGACCGACTTCGCGGTAGTTGGGTCAAAAGTACCGCACACCGGGCTGCTCTTTATTGAACTCAGCTTCTGATGAATTGCTCGAGTTGAGCCGAAACTTGTGATGTCGAATAGGAGCTGCGGCTTCGTCGACGGAGGTGCAAGATTCGATTTTGTCTGCCTGTTTGCGACTTTTGCAGACAAACAGCAAAAAATTAGGTTAGAATTGATGGTCGCAAGAAGAGAGTCGACTGGTGGTTGCTGCCGTGTTCGGCGTGCGGGTCTGGTAGTCGATAATAGGAAGTTGAGAGAGATCGCCAGTGACTCTCACCCGAGAGTCACTCTTTCGCAAGGGGGCACTGAGGGAAAGCGACTAGCTTTGAATGGTTATGAATGTCGAAGCGCAAAGATCTTGTGGGTTTTCAAAGTAAGCAAAGCATCTACTGCTCAGTAAGTAGGCAAGTAGGCGCAAGCATTGGCGGGTGTGAGAACGCTGGGCCATACTAGCGATGGCTTGCCTACTACCAATGCAGTGGGCGGCCAGACTGTCAATCTTGTCCCAAGATTTCAGCAATCCTGCAGTGAAGCTGAAGCTCAGGGTCTGAGCACGCAACGTGAAAGGTAGGTGAAGAAGGTTGGGGGGGGGGGCATTAGAAATAGCCGTCTCCAGCTTCCACCACCGGGCCCTAGTATTAATCATGATATCCCATCACCCACCAGCTGCTGCCTACTCTTCGACAACATAGCTTCATACAGCGACCAACATCTCAACACAAACACCGCGCTACCACACCACTGTCTTCTCCAAATACACGGACGCGACCGCAGATGCAAATTGCACGACGATATCCCATGGGTGAGGTTTCCAAAGCAATTCTCCCAAGCCTCATCACCGCCTCCCGCTCCTTCCCAAAATCCTCTCCTCCCGGCTCCTAGTCAACCTCACCGGCGCCTCAGGCGTAGATACCCCAGCTCCAGAATACCCTCTTTCCCCTGCCGCAGCTGCCGCGGCCCCAGGCGTCGGCGTCACTGCCGCCGTCCTTCTCGCAAATCTCGACACGGGCGCCGCTTGCTGGCCGCGGCCGCTGCTCTCGTGCTCAGTCCGGGACGCCAGCTCCTCACCCCCTAACTCTGCCATGACCTGATCCTCGGTCGTGATAGAATCACTCCTCGTACTCCTCGTATTATCAGCGGCATGCGGTTGGTCCACCTCATTACGGTAGATCCTCCCGCTGGGGTCTTCGGGCTCGTCGATTGTGCGATAGCGGCGCGGGTAGTATGAGTCGTCCTCTTCCTCTTCCTCGTCGTCAATATTTTCGGCGTCTTCGTTCGAAGACCGCTGGGGCCGTCGGAGATGTCGTGGCGAAGATTCGTGGTACTCTGAGGAGGATGCACTGGAGGATGCTAAGGCTTCGTGGTCGGTGAGGGGGGTATGTTGCTGTTGCTGGTGCTGTTGGCGATAGTGACGTTGTTGTTGTTGCGCCGCGAGGGCGGTCTTGAAGACCGCGGCTTTTTTGCGGTCCTCGTACGCTTTGATGTCGTCGGACGTGAGCGTTAAGACTGTTGGGGGCCGGCGGAGCATGGTGGTGGGCGGGCTCCTGCGCGTTGCGAGCGCGTGCGGTTTTGTGGTGGCAGGCGCGAATTGGCGCAAGTGCTGAGATCGAAAAGCCAGAGGCAGCGAGATCAAGTGTGAAATATGCTAGTTGGCGCGTGGTGTATCGCTGTTCTGCAAAGAGTGCATTCCAAGGTTGGTGGATCTGAAGCTGTGGATGTGCATGTCGTCAGTGCTTGACGCGATGGGTCGCGTTTGGGGGCTTTTTTGGCGCTCAGAGCATGGCAGATCCGACGCACGGCTCCTGTCAGTGCTGTCAAAGCGGGGCACTTCACCGCAGCGTAGGGCTGAGAGCTTTAGTACTTTGCAGATAAAGGATTATCCATCGAGCCAAGGACTCTCGGGTTTTCATGTTTTCTGACGATGGTCTAGTTTCTCTTTGTTTGCAGCGGCAACACGGTCGTTGTATGGACAAAGAGTCTTCAATCTCAACCGCTTACAATGCTAATGAGCGATACTGCTATCTCCAGCTCTGACAGCCCGATGGCCCCAAGTCGCTCAGTTTCCGCAACGCGCCAGATGTGCCAACTATCAAAACTCCAAGCACCAGAAATGCTTCTGGATAAGTCCCCAGTTCTTTCTAAACAGCCTTGTCCATGCTAATGACACAAGAAAAATCGAACTGTAGGCTGATTTTGTTGGGAGGTCAGAAACGGGCTATGCTTCGTAGCGTCCGTTCAATGGAGACCGGCCATGTCGTCCGCCTCCCTCCATCCGATTGAGGTCTCGTGACAAAGGCCAAAGAACATACCAATTGTCCTAGACTCATAAACAACTATTTGCTCATTCCGAGCCATAGAAGCCTGAAGCATACACATGCTCCGACTCCCACTTCAGAAAGTCTCCCAAATCATGGTTCAAATTGTACCCCATCGACACAAACTCCTTGTTGCCATCCACGCCTGTCATCATCCGCAACTCCAACATCGGGCTCTGCGGCAAGCTATCAATGCTCGCACGCCCCGCTCCCTTGTGCCCAGCCGACCCGGGCGTTCGTGGCAGTACCTTGCCCGCGCCACCAAGAGGCAGCCCGTTCGCCTTATGCACATCAATCGGGCCGCCCTGGTAGCGCTTAGGGTGACCCTCGAGCGTCCACCGCTTGAGCCCTGGCCCGGTGTGGAACCGGCTGCCGGCGTTGGCGCTGGTGGCGGCGCCGCCGTAGGTGTTCCAGAAGCCCGATGGATGCTCACTCTCGACAGCAATCGGGATGCTGTGATCTGGGCTGTCGCCAGAGTGGGTCAGGCCCGAGCCAAGACTCGAAGAGCTGCTGGCGGTGGAATCTTTGCGGTAGGAGAATGCGGCCGCTCGGGTGTCTGAGCCTGGTGTGCTCATTACCGCCGTTTGCGGGGCATGGGGCTGTCTCGAGGCTGTGGTAGCTTTTCTCGGCTTGGACGACTTCACCAAGGCGCCCAGATCCGAGTCGGAGAATCCAAGGTCCTCGGCCCAATCGCACAGATCGTCGACCATTTCCTCCTGAGCGTCGCGAGAGAGAAAGTTGTCAGGATCGCTGAACAAGTCTCCCGCGCCACCCAAAATGGCCATCTGGAAAGCGGTCCAATCCAGTGTCTCGTCTGGAGACGTCATTAACTTCGACTCGAGCGAATTGATGGTCCCCGCGTTGACGAGATCCGCTTTGGCAAGGCAGATCCGGCCGTGCTGAAAGGTAGGCATGGTCGCGGTAACAGGGTTGGACATGAAGAACATGTGCTCTTCATCCTCTTCGAAGAAGGGGTTGCCATTGGCATCGCAAGGCGGCGGTGACCGGCTGTCGTTCTGGTCGGGAGAGCTGCGTCCCTGTTGCTGAGTCAATCGGGAGGCGTCCCAGGTCTGTGGCGCCGTGATCTTGACCTCGGGAATGGTGGGCAGGGAGGCGGTGTGGGAGGTGGAGGATGCGGAGCGCTTGTGCCCCAGCCGTCTGTTTGACAGCTTCGACAACCCCAGGCTCTTCAGGTGCATGGATTCGTCGTCTGCGTTCGCTGTTTGTGATGATGTCGAGATCCGAGTAGATGCTGTGTCGACCGGTTGCTGTGGAGGTGTAGGAGGTGGTGTCGCGAGCGGGTCTTGACCTACTTTGACCTCCTTTGTGACTCCGGTAGGTGTTCTGGGCCCAGCTAAAATTGGCAGCCGTCCCATAACGTCTTTGTTCAGCTCAAAGGAATCGGGACTCGCCGCTTCAATGACAGGAGACAAGACGTCAACTCCCAGAGGGCCCATCTTAGACGGCAGATCTTGGAGGTGGAGCGGCTCGACGTCGGCATCGCTGGAGCTCTCATCTCCAACTATGTCCGCGACGCCGTCCGAGGATTCGCTGGATGTCTTCCTTCTCGCCGCTGCCTCGGCCGACTGCTTCGCGAGCCTGTTTTGGCGAAATTGCTCCAATTGTTCAGGTGTGATCACCTCGTCGGCCTCAATCTTGAGGAAGCCGAAACGTCCGGCGCGCCCCTCAAAAAGCTTGTCCGTCACCTTGTCCGCTGCGAGGTTCAACCTTGTGATGGACTTGTGGTAGGAATGATGAGGTCTGTGTCCGCCAGTACCCCGGGGTGGCGACCTGTGAAGCGGTTTGGTAGGCGATGACTCGTGTGACAAGGGCATCATCGCCTTGGCTTTGGGCGACTTCGGTCCCTTCTTTGACTCTGCAACGGCGCTCCGATTGACAGGAGATCTCAGATTGTCAGAGGTTGTCGTCATGAAAGCAGAAGCTTTGCTAGCGTCCTGGTGGGATGTAGTAGCATCGCGATCTCGCCCAGCGCCTGGTGTAGGAGATAGCGAGATGGTCTCTATTTGTGTAGACGAAGTGGGGCTGCTATGCTTCGCCATGCTCATATGTTCATGCGAAGCATGTTGCAAATGTTGCAGGGGTTTTTTTCTGTCCTCGAATGATGAGGTTGGTGACCGCGATGCCACTCTCGCGTCTGCCAAAGCTGAGCTAACGGCCTTGAAAGCCTCATCAGTCTCCCAAATCAGTTGCTGAACATTATCAGATACATCTGGCAGGCTCTCGATATCCTCGTTGAACCAAGTTTGGTCTCCGCCGTCGAGCGACAAAGTCGAAACGGACGACATTTCTCGGAGAATCTCTCTTTTGTCGACAACTGCTTGTAGAAACTCATCCGGCTCCAGAGGAGGGCTCGGCTGCCCATTGACGAAGGCAGATGGCTGTTGTAGGCACCCATGCATGACATACGAGGACCTGTTGGAGCGGTTGGTGGCGGTGTTGGCGGAAGTCATGATGATTGTGGGAGTTTGAGGAATCACGTTTGAGTGAGTGTTGGCCGGCGTTGGTGATGGGTACCGCACTGATGACACGCTCTGACCTCGAGACCGCAGTCCGGAACTCGGACAGTGTCCTTTGTCGTTGTTGACGAGGAACTGCTTTTCCCTGTTCAACGGCGCCGAGGCGGGGCCATATGGGCTCAACGAGTCGGATGGCAGGGGACGTGAGGACTGAGGACCTGGAGCACCTGTGGCCTTGGCCAACGTCTGAGATACGTCGAGATGTTGAGGATTTTGTGGCCTTGGACAACCGTCCCCGTGGTTTGAAGTAAGAAAGTCCTCCGAGGATCTGGCCGAGAGGAGAGCGGTGGGGTTGAGCCGATCAGAATGGGGAGAGAATGGGAAAGGCATCGAAATTCTACGGTTCGCACTTCCACTATTCAGCACACCATAACTTGTGTGGCCGACAACCGTGATGGGCTTCGGAACCTTCTTGTGGCCCTTGGTCTTTGGTGTCGTAGCGTTGCTTATCCAAGACCGGTGCTTGTGCTCGAGATGTGCTTTCTGAGTGTGTTGGGTCTGGTACTGCTCCAGTTCGTACTGCACGCGAATCGTCCTGGCGCTGGAGCATTCGAAGGCTGTCTCGTCATCATCATCGTCCGGCCACGTCTTGATGAGTTTACGGATGCTGAAGCTTGCACGAGACATTCTCGTACTTCACTTGGGAATACGTTCTCGCCGCTGTCACAATGTTGTCCTGGCTAGTGACATGCGCAGGTATGCAATGGGAGAATTGTGGGAAGGGATATGAAAGGTGTCTGCCAGATGACGAAAAATTACATGGCAATCATGTAAGGCTGACTTTTGAGCCTATAAGGTCTACCACCACACCGCAATGTGAAGGGGGCCGTGGGGCGGAAGTGTGCTCAGGCTGAAGAGGGGTCCAGATATCAGTGTTGAGTGTCGGTCACGCTTGTTGTGTGGGAATTGGCATTTTGGTCGTGTGTACTCATGTGCGTGTAGCTGGTAATGGGGCAAGAAAGCACAATGCGGAGACGGGTCAGAAGGGAAACAACGGAATGGTGCGAGGGATGCACGTCGCTTTTACACCATGCCAAAAAGATAATCCAGACTTCCTTTCTGGGGTTACATCGCGGTGGGCTTGTAGGTGTGGCACAAGGTACACCTAAACCGGCCACCTGCCGATCCGTCTAGCGATGAGCACCTGCGTAAGAGCATCATCGAATGTGGATATAGCTCTCAGCTCGGAACCGAATATTTCTTCCTTTCTTGATGAATGCCTGGCAACCTGCGCATCGGGCACTTTGGACGAGCTGGCGCGCTCGTAGTGATCGCACGCAGCTAAGAAGCTCAGATGCTGTTCCTGAACTAAGTGAATATTACGCGAGGTAAGCACTCTCAGGCACTGGTCAAAACGGCTGGCTTGTCTCGACCTCAAGCGAAACCGGGCAGTGGATGGCCTAATGGCTTTTCTCCCTTGCGAAACCCACAACGGGTACGCAGTACTGTTTAAGGCGGGACGACAACCTTGGAAGGCAGGGATGCAATGGGCCCCTGCTCGGTCGCCCGTAATCATGTACGGAGTCTGCCATGCAGGGTGGCAGGGTGGCTTGGCCAGAAGGAGGCGCAAGCCCTGTCGTAGGCTGCGAGGATTGTACTTCCGCCCCGCAAAGCTCTTGGTATTTTTATCAACAAATGGCCTTTTTCGAAGGTCTGCCGGAGTCTACTATAGCTTGCACAGTCAATGCGCATATCTCGATGCTAGAAGAAAAAGTGGTGTGCGAATATTGTCGCTGTTGATCCTGTAGATCCAGTATACAACGGCTAAAAACTTGTCTGTGCATCCAAAGGATCATCAAGTAATCACATCGCAGCCGAAATTGAGGTCCCACCTCGTTCCAGTCTCGTAACTATATGGCCAGGCTGCCAGGCGAACATATCTTGAAGATGGCTTGCATATGGTGTCAGTAGGTTGTCAAGCCACAATCACTCGGCAGTGGAGGTTGCCGCTGCCACAGAACGCGATCATCTCTGGGCTGGTCTCTGCACGAGGTGATCGTCAGATCTGGGAGACGGCTGATGCTGTCTCAATAATGGAGCTGACGTTCGCTCGACGCCTGTTCGTTAAGCCATGTCCGTACTGTGTGTTAAAATGTTATGATGTTTTTGCTTTGTTGCCAGCCGTCTGTATCTTCTGAGAGAACCCCACTGTCAATTGTGGAGAGCGGTTCAGGTGGGTTCTCTGCAAATGCAGGACGGTGGAGTCCACTTTCGCAGCCTCGAAATCGTGGAGCCGCAAGACGCGAATAGCCAGAGCTCAAGCAGACGTGAAAGCTGACAAAAAGGCACTGTTTCTTCCTGCGCCTGAAACCCTATGCGGAAAATCATGCTTGGCCTGGACCATGTTTCACGAAGCTGCCATAGGGCTGCAGACGCGACAGACAGGTCACCGCCGCCTTAGGGTGTCATTCAACGTTGGTCTGACTCTGAGGGTGTTGCATTGTGACGTTCGTGTGTAAGCTGTGCCGCAGGCTTGTCCGAGTCTGTGGTCCGTCACTTGCGCAACACGTTCCGAGACTAGGCCTCGCCTTCTTGAGACGGTCTTGTGCTAAGAATTACCTGGTCGCTTCCGTCGTTGGTTCAAAACACTGTCAGTCGATTGCCGAACTTGGGTGCAAGTCTGACGAGGACCCCGAAGTAAGGACTAGTCGCAGAAGCCTAGCCCCAACCCTCTGCATTGAATGCCTGGGCTTTCAGCCCAAAAACCTTGGGGGCGGTAGACGACTTTGGTATGTCTTTTGGCCCTCACTGCGGACAAGACTCGAAATCATCCACATTGGCACGCTGGGTGCTACTCAGGTGGGAGTTGCCATGTGCCCATACATGCTGTTGGCATCTGCGTCGGAATTGGTCGAGACACCGCGGCCTCGAGATCAAGGGAAGCCTCTGCCGCGCCGTTGGCCCTTTGTGACTACCTAGGTATACGTAGGAATTTTCTTATACGCTTGTCAGCTCGCGCGTTGAGTCAAGGTGGTTCACATAATGAATGCACATTGTTTCCTCCACTGGAGTCAGATGGACTGGTGGTAGATGTTGACCTTGCTGTACTGATACCACAGCATATATGTCTCCGAGAACTCGGAATACGGGAAGGGCAGGTCGCATGCGTGGCCGCCTTTGAGAACCCGGAAAACCATGTTGTTGTGTACCTTGCCCGAGTTAAAGATTCGTGGTTGCTGCAAGACCCTTTTGCGAGCTCAACACGAACGAGCCATGACGACTAGCAGCTCAAGAAACTTTTGTTGCTGCTTCCTGATCGTCCGAGGGAAGAACTTGGCAGTCGAATCAGTCCAACTCGACGTAGAAAGTAGAAGTGACAGATCGCCGCTGTTGGCGCTGCGGCAACGTCCTTGTGGTCGACGACCGAGCACTCGGGTCCAATGCTGTGCAAGTACGAACGCTAGGTCCTGAAGTTGCAAGACCAAATGTAAACCGTCACCGCGCTCTCGAATTGAATCGCATTGAAGGCATGCAAAAATGTGGATATTCATATCTGAGCACCGGCCGAGTCTTGAACAATGCTTCCCGGCTCGTTCCAGATCCTGCCCTTTCCCGAAAGCCCAGGCAGCAACCCAGACAAAGAGTACCTAGGTAGGGATTACCCTCCGAAGGTCTCCACACCTTGCGCTAATCGCGGCAAATCGCGCTAGATAGCTCCTTCCAGCAACCTCGACTTCCAATTTTGGAAAGTCACGATTCGAGCCATGCCTCGAGAGCTTGCACATCATCTGCAATACGGACCAGCCTCTCTCTCGACTGGAAGTGCAACGAGTCCCCACCACCCCAACGGCGCAACAATTGTCGCATTGGGTTCTGCTGTTGGCTGTTGGAAGGTAAATCAGCCGCGTACATGAGTCGCGGCAAGTCTTAGCAAGATAAGCGCGATACTCTACCGTGGGCCGACTTGATTTGGGACTGGGTGGTGCTGACAATCTGACATGAATCCTGTTCCAACTTGGGAGCACTTCCTATCTAGGACTCCCGGACCAACCGTGCGGTAGCAACAGTCAGCAGCTGCGGTCCCTCCGACCCGTCTCGGCCAGTCTTACTGATCGCCTCTGGCTCGACCACAACTGACTTCAGCCTCAAAATAGTTGCTCATCGCCTGGAATTCCTAGTAGCCAGATTTATACACTTTAGGTAGTCTACTTTGAATACGATCAATGCAACAAGGTCCGACACCCAGGAGTCGCAAGCCTGTGCATTGGTTTGACGATGCATGGCTTTTCTCCAGGCGGAACCATTCTCTTTGCTTCCGTACTTCGGCGAAAATCTTGGGCTGGACCCGACCCGTTGGATTCTTTGTTCATGGCAAGCTAAGAGTGTCTAAAGAACTGGTGGGGTTTCAGTGTCATCTAGAGCCTATCGGTTGCTGGTTGAAGCTGCCGATTCGCTCGAGTGGGTCATTGCCATGTACCTGCCAATACCAACTCCTTCTCGGATGCCACCAAAGTACCCTCGTCAATACGGTGCTTGTGTTGGAGGATGGAAATCACCCCAGTGTTAGTCGTTTGGCTTCATCATGCCGAGACAGCTTCTGCACCGTGCTTTCGCCAATATTGAACCAACAGAAGCACGGACGCAAGTGCCAACGACATCCGTTATGGTACGATTGGTTGGAAGTGGGCCGTGGCAGCAAACGATCTACACGGTAGCTGGCACGATGTATTCATGATGTGGATGTAAGCATATGAGTCTCAGCGTCGTGACCCCACTCGCGTCACAAACGCAGATTTTGACTTAGGGAGCTTTGCTGAACGGAAAAGCTAAATCTATGGCCATGCTTTATTCGAGCGTTGTCGATATTGAGCTGCTATGACTCAGTCTTCCTCACGAAGGCGAGCAGCACATCGGCGTAGTAGCAAAGACGCAAGAATGTCACTTAGCCGTCCCTCATAACAGTCCCGAAGACACCCAGGCCGAGACACGTGCAGCTAAATCAACTCGATCTGTTTCGTTTCAGCTTCGGGCCGTCAAACAAAAACCTTGCACCGGTCGAATCTAGGTGCCACCCCATATAAGGCTGGATTCCGAGTTGGGGGCGATGCAGGCTCTTGCAGACAGGACCATCGTGCGGGCGCAAGTTATGCTCTTTGCAGATCTATGCTTGAGGATTGTTGTGTCTGGGGCAAGCTGCAGAGCTCGGCACATCTTTGCTTCTTTCCGAAGTGATCTGCAACTCTCAGTAGACTTCCGCCAACGATCTCAAACACCAAGTCTTCGAAGACGGCCCAGCTGCTTGACAGGTCCAGCTCGACCTGCTAGGGTAGTGATGGAATCTTGACGACGATAGCTTGATCGTGAGAAGTACTTAGTACCGGTGCAATTGTTTGGCCGCCGCTCGCTGTCATGCAGGCAGCTGACCTAAGACATCGAGCCGTGTGTGAAAAGCCACATGCAGGTCGGCCAGCGGCCGAGCTGCCGAGGTGACTGCCTTATTGCTGCCTCGATCACGTGTAGACCATGCCCACAGTGCCGACCTTCGACCGTTGAGGCCTGTTTCAGACTGGACCAAGATACCAACATCACAGGGCCGAGGAGAGGTTTGATGTGAGGCTGTCATAGTAAGCTGACGGCGGCGTGGTAGTGGCAGGCCAGCTTGCGGCTCGCCACTGCGCAGGGCCATAGAAGATGCCATACGTTTTCTACGTGCGATAGGAGACCATTGCTTCCGGGAGTGTCTTCGTAGCGGATTCGAGCTAAAACAATACTGCCGCACAAGGCAGTTCTTGGAAAAAGAGCAGTCGAGCCTAGTCTGGTCCAATGGGATTGCAAGGTTATACTGTCTCCGTGTGCAATAGTGCTTAATGAAATTGGCAGCCTCAGATGGGCTTGGTGGGTTGTTTGGTGGAACAACCATATGTTCCCACTGATTGCTTTGCCACAAGCCAGAATAGTTGAGTCGCGAGCTGAAATTTGTCTTTGCTCTTTGTATCAGACGCAGATTTGGATTTGTCAAGCCCGGACACTATTCCATCTCATACCGACACTGCTCATGTCAGCAGTCAACCAACGAAGGTGGCGAAGGAACGGTGTGATCGATGCTGACATGTATGCATCCTACAGGACTCTCCATTTTCTTAGCAGCCTCAAAGCAGTGCTGGTCCCAGCCGTGAAGACCCTGACCCAAACTCGCGGGTCCCGCTGAGCAGCTGCCGCTAAAGACCGGCCCTGTGGGCGACCATGGGCGAGGTAAAGATAGAAATCATGCTTGTACCGCTGGTCAAAGATTGAGCCGAGCGTTGGGAAACGCGTCTCGACGCGTTTCAGCAACTATACATACCAGTGATGGCTTTGCTGTACATTGTGATAATGCGCAGCATCGTGCCCAAATCGAATGGGCTTGGTGGCTTGTACGGCTGCGGGCGACCTCCCCACAGCTGATCGGTGAAGAATTGTAAGCCTCAGTCGACCGGCTATCAGTGACGACGTTGGTGGAGCCCCAGTCAGGAAGCAGGACATGGCTGAACATTTCTCTAGATCTTTGCAAATTCAGTGCAGGAACCTCGAGACTGTTGACGTATCTCACAGCATCCTGTACGGCACTATAGTGAACCTTGACCATCTCACCCAATGGAATGCAATGTGGACACGCCTCTCGATTTTGAGAGCTCAAAAGTAGCATGCGAAGTGGATATCCCCGACAGCCCCATTGTATTGAGTATCGAAACCAGCTTGAGGCATGACGGTGCTAAGCGCAGGGATTTACATCTCCTCAGCCTCGTCCTCCTCGAGACCCTGAGTGTCCTCATCATCTTCGTCATCCTCGTGCTCCACATACGGCACAAAAGAGAAAAGCAAGAAGTCCTGGCCACCCCCATCGTTATCTACAAGGAACTGCAAGCTCAGCACGCCCTGTCCATCTCCGCGAATGCTGACCTTGCTTGCGAGGCGCATCGCGTCGATGGCGGCCTTGATCATGTCGAATTTGAAGGTCTGTGCCCATCGCTCGCGTACACTGAACGTCTCGAGCAAGTCCCTACCCTTGGCGAAGTCCACGCTGGATCCCCCAAGGGGACCGGTACACGAAAGACGAAGATACGGTTCCTGTTTGCAGGCCACGAGTCTCAGGCGGGTAGGGTTGGCGTAGGCCATTTCAGTCAAGGCGTCCAGCAGCCAGCGCGATTGCATGATGATCTTGAATGCCAGGTCGTTGCGGTCGAAGGGGATTTCCTCCGGGGCCTCGGGCATGTAGGTGATGAGGTTGCAGGTGGTGTTGACGCCAGCCTCCTCGAGGATGATGCTGAAGGGACTGCCTTCATCGGCGTAGCTGAGAATGCATGTGCCTGTCATGCCGAGGGTCTGGGCGCTGAAGGCATCGGGACGATAGTTGCGGAGGTTGCTGCGATAGGGGTCGGCCTCTGCTTTGGCTTGGCGGGCGGCGACGTCGGATGCGCCAAAGATCTGGAGGGTCTCGAGAAACGCAGGCAGGGAGATCTGGAAGCTGGGATTGTTGTTGTTGTTGTTGTTGTTGTTGTTGTTGTTGTTGTTGTTGTTGTTGTTGGCGGGTTCGTTGCTTTCATTGTCGCCGTCGCCAGGGGGAATGTTGAGAGTGTAGTTGGTGAAGAGGGATTTGCTCAAGCTTGCGATGCCTGTTCGCGACCAGTCAGTCACATGTTAGAATGCGTTCACGAGCGGCGAGGCGACCCACCTTGCATGACGCGAGACTGGTCGGCGGCAAACTTGATGGTTTCCTCCCCGATTTCCACATGAACCTTGTTGGTGAAGGTGATGCACTTCAGTAGTTGCTGAATCTGCTTTGTAGAGCTGGCGACGGCGCGAAACACTGGCCCTGCCTGGATGGCATGGGGTGTCGCCATGGCATACGTAGGTATAGATTAATCTGCGCAATGAAGGAGGATGGTGGGTATACACATGTATCAGGGAGATTTGCTTTTGGAAGAAGGTTTGGTTTATGCTGCTGTTGCTATTGTACAGCCCCCGAAAGTCGTCCGCTCCTTTCGCAACAATCTCGTGGACTTTGGGTATCTCTTGGTGTGTTGCCGTCCGGTTCTAGACGTAGACGCCAACTGCGCAGAACATGTAAACAGTGCCGAATCTGTAGAGCATAGTCAGAAGACGAAGGCACATGTGGATGATGGATAGACATACGCGAGAGCGGCGGAGGCGGGGATACCGTAGACAGGCAGTTTGATGAGGGATCGGTCTGTAAGCGCAAGGTCAGTCTCTGGTCGAGATGGATCTGGGCGTCGATTAGATTGGACTTACCCAGTGCGAAGGCGCTGAAGAGAATGCCACCAAGGGCAAGAAGGGTAAAGGCCACAAGGAACTGCGAGTTCTTGCCGACGGTGGGTAGGAAGGGAGATCCAGCAGCTTGCTGCCAGACATCAACCAGCTTGGAATCCATCGAGATGTGCAGGTCACTGGTTGGTGAGGGTGGGCGTGGATGTGCTTGGTCGTTTGTGGGTGATTGTGGAGAAGAGATCGAGACGACAACTTCAGGTACCCTCCTTGAATTGAGAGCTGCAGCTTTGGAGTCTGACTCAACTTTCCCAAGATCAACTACAATTGTTGAAGTTGTAGTCCCAAGCATCACCACCACCGACAAGGCAAGGTGTCAGCTACACGGCCCCCTGTCCTTCCTCAATTCACCACCAAGCAAGCATCCATGTCATCACAAAGACGCTAGTGCACGGACCAGCTGGACCGAAACTCCGCGCCGTGAGTGCCTCCGCAATGCCCGATCCGCATCGCCTCTCCGGCTCGCTTGGCCCGTCAGGCAATACAGGAACTGGCAATCTCCCTCCGCTGAGTTCGTTCCAAGGCTCTATCGACGATCAGCTCGAGCAAGCAAAGCAGTGGAAACAACGAAAGCAGCAGCAGGAATCGCAACGGGCAGCGCATCAGTTTCAGCTACCAGCTCGGCCTCAACCTGAACATCAACCATCGAACTCCACTTTGAGCGGCTCCCCGGCTTCCGTCAACCCATTGAGCTCATCGCAATCACCATCGTCAGCTTCGACTCCAACACGAAACAAGGAACGCGCACGAGACGCGACAGGTCCATACTCTGAGCCGACGAGTTTCGACGTATCACCAGCTCATCACCAACCCCCTCGGCCTTTCCCTCTGCCTCAGACGTCACCAGCTCATAATCAACGTGCTCACCCTCATCAGCCTCGAATGCAAACTCAGTCTCGGCCCCAGCCTCTACCAATTCATAGCAATCAGCAGTACGGTGCCGGATCACATCACCGCCAGATCTATCCCCATCCCCAGGGCCACTCGGTACAGCCAGCCTACGCTTTGCCATACGCGTTCAGGAGCAACGTCACCACCAACAGCTACAGCGCCGCTCAGCACCCTCGACACGCAAGGTCACCACTATTATACGGTCCACAGCCTGAGTTCCAGCAATTGCAGCCATTGTCCCCAGGTTATCTTAGCACGCCACCAGTTTCCGCTTACGGACTTGGAAACAGTGCCGGACCAAGGTGCTCATCACCTCTAGGACCTCGTGCATACGCGGGCTTCAGCAACAGTTCAACCTGGAACAGCAATTTTCAAAACATCTACGGAGTCTCTCACGCGTCAGCTAACCAGCCGGTCGCCACGTCTCAGACTCAGCCGGCAGGACCTTTAACTGCTGTCAGACACTCGCCTCCGCCTGCGCTGTGCAGATCCAGCTCGCCCACGCAGCATATCTCGGCTCCTGCGGCTTCGCATAAACCCGATCAGTCTGACTGGCAGAGCAAAAAGCGGAATAAGAAGAAGACGAAGACCCGCCGTGGAGGTGTGAACCCAACCGCCAAAGCCAAAGAAGGCACGCTCGCGAGGCCAGCGACCATTCCCTCCTTCGATCCGGGCGCACCTAAATCAACAGGACTCGCAGGCACTGCTCGTGATTTCATTGCATCCGAGCTGTGTGGAGTCTCGAACAGCTTGCACCCGGCTTCGAAAACCATTCCTGAGGTGCTAGTAGACGGGCATAACGGTCACGACGAGCTCGCTCACATAGCTCCTACACCTGCATCACTTCAGGCCGTCAGACGAGACTATCCAGTCTCCGGTCTCATTGACTCAAAGCCAGCCGAAATTGCTCTTGCTCGTGCCTCCAGTGCTGCATCCCTACCAGGTCCCATTGTGACCGAGGCGGCCGGCTCTGTACACCCCAGTGGGCCTAGCACTGCAGAATCCAGTACTTCGGAAACGCCTATTGCGGACAGCATAACGGTTGGCTCACCGCGGAGCTTTGTGTTCAAGACACCTGATACCGGTGCCTCCTCGGCCAGTCCTCGATCAGTTTCCGCTGTCAGCCTGGTCCAGTGCCCGGCGATCCCGGTTCCGTTCGTAGAAACTGCATCTGATCATTCGCCATCGACCACTGCGCTCATCCCAGCGATTGGCGCCCCATCCAGCGCGAACGTTCCAGAACGTCTCTTGGAGCACTTAAATTTATTTCTAAGTTCACTTTCCGTCGACGACGTCGTCTCTCACAGAATGAGCCAAGACAGTGAGTTACTGGGGATCTCTCATGATTTCGACGGGCAGATCAAAACTGATCAGAACATCAGAAGGCAAACGCAAGGCAAGCGAGGAGCCTGAGGCTCCGGCTGCTCCAAAGCGTGCCAAGCTTAATGGATCCACCGAGTCTGAAGCTGTGCCCGAGATGCCTCGAATTCCGTTCCCGGAGAAGGTAAGCCTCCCCCTTTTATCCTTTCACGTGCTCTGCTTTCATACGTGATCCCAGGTAACAGGTAAAATGACTGACATATCCTCAGCCCGCGGTCATCGAAGAGCGCAACGGCGAAATCGAATTTCGTGTAGTGAACAACGACAATGAGCGCGAGAGTCTGATCATCTTGACCCACCTCAAATGCATTTTCCAGAAGCAACTTCCCAAGATGCCGAAGGACTATATTGCGCGTCTAGTCTACGACAGAACGCACTTGTCGATAGCGATCGTCAAGCATCCTCTAGAGGTTGTAGGCGGTATAACCTTCCGGCCTTTCAAGGATCGCGAATTCGCCGAGATCGTCTTCTGTGCCATCTCCTCTGACCAACAGGTCAAGGGCTATGGTGCCCATCTTATGGCTCACCTCAAAGACTACGTCAAGGCAACGAGTCCCGTGATGCACTTCCTGACCTATGCTGACAACTACGCCATTGGCTACTTCAAGAAGCAGGGGTTCACCAAGGAGATTACCTTGGAGAAGTCTGTCTGGATGGGGTATATCAAGGACTATGAGGGCGGCACCATCATGCAGTGCTCAATGCTTCCTCGTCTTCGCTATCTCGAGAGCGGCAGAATGCTCCTCAAGCAGAAAGAGGCTGTATTGGCCAAGATACGGGCTATCTCCAAGTCTCATGTCGTCCACCAACCACCTAAGCAATGGAAAACTGGCCTGACTCCCATCGACCCAATGAAGATCGACGCGATTAAGAACTCGGGCTGGTCTCCGGAAATGGATGAGTTGGCCCGTCAACCCCGTCGTGGTGCTAATTACAACGCGTTGCTGCACCTCCTCAACGCGATGCAAAACCACCAGAGCGCCTGGCCGTTCCTCGCACCCGTCAATAAAGACGAGGTCCAAGATTATTACGACGTCATCAAGCAGCCCATGGATCTGCAGTCGATGGAGACGAAGCTGGAAGCCGACCAGTACCCTAAGCCCGAAGATTTCATCACAGACGCTATGCTCATCTACAAGAATTGTCGGCAGTATAATAGCGAGGGGACGCCGTACACGAAGATGGCCAACAAGCTTGAGAAGTTCATGTGGACTAAAATTCGTGAGATTCCTGAGTGGAGTCACTACGAGGATGAGTTTGCTTCGAAAAAATAGTTTTCTCGTGGCAAACGCGGGGAGGGTATTGCATGGGTCCTTTTTCACCGTGGACCATCGTCATTTGGCGCATAGTCTTTTGGGGAAGTAGAGTCATTTATGTGACTTGCTTACACGGGTTGGTACTGTTTCTCAAGGTGTTACCAGAAGGGTCTCCAGGAAGGGTCTTTGATGGGGAGGACACACTTAAGACCACAGCATTTGAATTCGCAAAGACGTCTTAGCGAGGCGTTATGGGCAGGGCAATACCATTCTCATTATAGATATACCGACTCGATTTGCAAAGAAAGATTGGCCTTCACTTCCGCGTAGGCTATTGGGGCAGAAGGGTCCCCGTACCAACTAGACTGATACGCAGGTCAATGGAAAGCTGGGGTCCTAAGGAGGTCGTCCATATACGACTACCTAGACAGTCAATTACTGACCTGTAGGAGGTGGTCTTAATCGTACATGCACAACGAGCGGCACGACATCCTGGAACATTGCCTGCAGGCGATGGTGTGTTATTTTTAGAATTTTTTTTGGTTGCAGCAATCTGGAGAGGCCTATGAGCACGTATATCATCGATAACCTTCTCAGACAGCCATCGTGCTATGTCCACCATTCTGCTACCAAAATTAGGGCGACCACAGGAACAAAAAGCCCAACACGCTCAGCACCGGCCACCACTTCGGAAAACCCAGGTCTCTTCCCCCTGCGCTCTCGCCAACCCACCATATAAGTATCTGTTCCGAAGCATCCTCTCCGTTCCCAGTCCCATTGCAACGCGTTTTTCCAGTCACAGACCCCATTGTATGATTTCCACTCCCCTCGAAGAACGGTGCAGCTTGCTGAATAAAAAATAGCACATCCGACGGCGTCATGGCCGCATTCCGGCGCGCATCACCCTCGATTCCCAGGAGGCCAAACGCACAGCCACCATAAGATGGCCCGTACATGATCCCGGGGAGATCGGTGCCGTTGCACGAGTAGTAAAGGTCCCAGTAGCCGTGCTTCTCTGTTTGATTGCGGACTTCGAGGGCGAGGGCGAGGCAGGATTGTTTGGGGAAATTACGAAAGGCGGGTTTTCCACCAGTGATAGAGGCGGGAGCACTGAGCTCGAAGCCATTCTCGCATTGACGTCCGGGCGAGTGTGAACCGTCGTCTTGGATGACCCACTGGGTTGATCGTTTGCAGGACGAATCTTCGTCTCGCACAGTCAGCGGATGATCTGCTGGGGCCACAGCGAGAGCTGTTAGTGTGGAGCGAGGGTCAGTCTCGTTCAAATTTGATAATGTCGACAGGGCTACGCTGACGGCAAGCAAAATGGTAAGAAAAATGACGTTCTTGTAAGGTCTCATTGCTAGGATTAGTGGAGTATACCTCATAACAGTTGTTTCACGACTTAGGATTTGGGCTCCATGCCCATCATGTTTGGCTTCGGACTTTTTATAGGCGATGGAAAGCTGGTCAGCAGTCAAAGTCAGGGACTCAAGTCACAATATATGTAGCCTTGGATGGTGACACGTAGTCCTTGCATAGCCTATTGACATCAGTGACTGAAATGACTGGAGTGAATTTGTCTTTGTGTTGGTCTCCTCTTGCGTGAGTAGTCCGCGTTTCAGCTGGCCTTTTTATCATTACAAAGATGCATTCCGAATCACGTATTACATACGGGTTCCAATTTTCTTCATGATAAAGTCAATAGTTGTATCTATTGGTGGACATCTCATACGGTTGTTGCTCGGTTGACAGCTCTGCTGGTGTCTGAGTCTATTCTCCTTGGTACTTTGACGGCAGTTCGGCTGGACGGCTGATGCCTCCTGAATGCAGCTCATAGGCAGCGGCCGCAAACATGTCCCCAGACTTTCCGTTATAGGCTTCTCGCTCCGAGTCATCTTTGATCTGATGGCCTGCGCTCGTGTAGCCTTGATTTCTTTTCCGTCTGTGCAACAGTACAGCCCAAAGAAAGAGGAGGGCGGGGACTGAAGCAACCATGGCACCAACGATAGGGTCCAGACCGATTGAAAATGAAGCTGATGATTCGGAAGAGCTCGACGATGTGTCTGGCTGTGGTTGTAAGATGCTGAGGTTCCTTGGCTCGATGCTGCCGAAGTGCCCGTATTTGTGCTGGCCGCTTCCATATTGAGCCGATTTACCGGCCAGCCGAACACAATTATCATACCAGATTCCAGTATCGTTGATGCTTTGTTCTATGATAGGGTAGCTATAGCCCCTGTGCTGTCGTTGAAAGCTCTTCCCATGTCAGAGACTGCACAGCTGTCACAGTCGAGGTGCATAGCGCAGAGACTGTTCCATGGTCTGGCTTCGCAAAGTCAGGGGGTATTAATTATGTACTGTAATGAGCAGCAGGTGGTCTGCGTTGTTTGGCTATCTACAGCAGACTGGTAAGCTTCGTAGTGGGCTGATAGACATGCGAAGGTCGGCCCAAGGACCGTTGTTGGCACTGCACTCTGCGTCCACCATGTGGAAGCTTGTGGCGGCCAACATGTCGTTAACTCCGTATTAATGTTCTTTGCGTACCAAGAATCCCTATGAACAGCGATCAGTGGCTGATAGTAGTGATCGCTAATGCCGCCAACAATGCCCTCAGGATCTGATGTTAGGAGGCTCTCTAGCCGGCGTGATTGCTGTTGCGTGAGGAGAAAACATGGAGTTGCGTACTGTGCAACAGAGTGCCCGGGAATCTCATGGTAGACAGCAGCAGCACAATCTGAACCCTTCGAAGGCCAAGCCGTTGGCAGAGACACCAGGGCAGGAGCTTGCCCTCTTCGGTGGTCAGTGTTGCTATCGCCGTATATCCGCAAGTCCTTTCTAAAAACCTGGCTGTCAAACACACTTGCACCTTGACTGCAAGTTGCGAGGACGAGGGAAAAAGGTCAACGAGAAATAAAAGCATCTCTGTCCATTTTGGAAGGTCTCAGCTGTACCTGTCCAACACAAAACCAATTTTTATTCAAAATACGGGCTGTCAGCCACCCACTGTCCTCGGAAACGGGAGCGTAAGTTGGTGTCAAGTTTGTGGGCGGCTACATTGTTTGCCAGCTTGGCAGCGGGCCTCTCGAGGATCCAACATTGATGCCGCTGACAGTCCCAGGCACCGGCGGCCGGAAGAAACCGTGGTGTACTTCGTGGGCCACATCGTGTTGTGCTCACCGGTAAGTAACCGCTCCGTTCATTCCCAAGTTGCCTCTGCTGCAGCGCACTCAAGATCCGGGTCGAACCGAACCTAGTCGCATATCTATCTCCTGCTCATGCATGTACTCGATATGCCCTCGGACGAATGTTCAATGAGGGCACATGACACACACTCCCGCCTTCCGGCTTCCTCTCAGGTACAGGAATCGCGCCGCGGATCTCAAGATCGAGATCGGAGCGATCGATCACAGACCCTCTCTTTGCATCTCCCCTGCAACTATTGCGCATGCTCTGCCGCAATCACAATTGAGAGTCCTTTCCTTCCATCTTCCAGGCTGTTTCGAGGTGCGCTATTTGAACAAGCCGCTCCACAAGCATATCCCGCGGTCAAGGCATACCGCTACCTCGCGGAGACCCTGAATCGAGCTGCGAATCCACCACCACATAGAATCTTCTTCTTCTAGGTGAGTAATGTGGTTGAAGAGTTCAACATGGGTCAAGAAAGCAGACCAATATCGCAGCAGCAGCACTGGCAGCACGGCGATCCGAGATCTGCCAAATAAGGAAACAAGTTGTGGCTTTGACCGCCGTCTATGATTCTATGGATGGATATTCTCGACCCTGATCGACCGCATGAACGCCAGTCTCTGTATTTATCCCAGAAGGGACCGACCGAGTTGTCAAGCCGCCCCATGCAATGCATTTGAGTAAAGGAAATGGTCTAGCCATATCAACCGACCGGTTGAGGCAGTCTCCGCCCATCAGCGTCCGCAAAGGTCTCTCTTTAATGCGCGCATGAATCTGTTCTTGTGCTCCATAAGATTTGCATTGCTCGGAACCATGCTTTCCCATCCTTCTTCGTGAAATTCAAAAAATCTCTCCGGTGAGATTGTGTGAGGAATTGCAAGTGAGCATAACACATGTGTATCCTTGTCGAAAGTCGATGCCTTCCCCCAGATATGAAGCTAACCACACACCTTCATGGTACTTGAGAAGTGGGCGCAAGCAACTCAGCAGTCTTGCCCTTTCGCGTTCGGATTCAAAGGACGTTTTTCCGAGTATGCCGATCAGCAACGTCTGGGCATCGGTACCAAACGAAAACGCAAACTTGCTGTTTCGAAAAGTCTGAGGGCATCTAGCGGCTCTGGGTATCATTTGCGATGTTGTGCATGCTGCATTCTTGTCAGTAATCACAGCCATATACAGAAACCCCACAATGAAGATACACACCTGATATCCTCGCGGTCAGCAGGACTTCGGAGCGGTTCCAGCGCAGCACCATTTGAGCCGTTACCGTTCGACCGGTCTTCCGCAGTCACACCACCGCTTGCCACTTGCGTTGACACTCCGGCAGCGGGCGCCGAGGAGCGTGTCTTGCCACGCAGGGCCTCAAGGTGCTCGAAGTAACCATCGGGCACGGCGGTGATGTACTTGCCGCAAAAGACGCCGACCTCGAAGTCCTGGTCTTTGCGTGGCGAGAGCGATGCACAGCACGTCTTGAGGTCGGCCAGGTCCTGGTAGATGACTTCCTCAGCGCCGATGTGCTTGGCAATGTCAAAACGGTCGCGCTCGTGGGCAACAAGCTCCGAGGGGGAAGCGAGGTCGATGCCGCTGCAGAGTATGGTCAGCAAGACGTGGGAGAGACCAAGAGGGGGAGGGTGGGAAAAGGGACCAGGTAACTTACTAAATGTGCGGGTGGGTGATGGGAGGCGCGCAGCTGGCGAATATGACCTTGCGTGCACCCGCCTCGCGAGCCATGGAGACAATCTCTCGGCTGGTCGTACCACGCACAATACTGTCGTCGATCAGCAGCACACATCGGCCTTGAAACTCAGACTCCATGGCACTGAGCTTGCGGCGGACGCTCTTTTGGCGTGCCTTCTGACCAGGCATGATGAAGGTACGGAAGACGTAGCGATTCTTGATAAAGCCCATAGAGTATGGTTTTTGCAGACGGACGGCAGCAGTTGCGGCGGAGGTGTTGGAGGTTTCCGGAATAGGGATGACTACGTCGATCTCGTTCACAAGGTCCTGTCCAAGTGTCTTGAGGATCTTGTCCGCGAGCATCTCACCCATCTTCAGGCGGGCGCCGTTGACAGAGATGCCGTCCATAATGCTGTCAGGACGCGCGAAGTAGACGTACTCGAAGATGTCAGGGCTGTACGATTCCATATTCTGCACCTGGCGGTACACAGGCTCGCCCGACCCAAGCAAATTGGTGCTCTTTTGAATAAAGCAAGCTTCGCCGGGCAGGATGTCTCGAATGTTACTGTAGCCAAGCTGCTTGAGGGCGACAGACTCGGAAGCAAACATATAATCCTTCTTGCCGGGGTGGTCAGGAGACGTGCGCTCTCCAATGCAAAGAGGGCGGATACCGTTCGGGTCCCGGAAACCCAAGATGCCAAAGCCAGCGATCATGGCGACGCAGGCATATCCACCGCGACATCTCTGGTACATGCGCTTGAGGGCCAAGAAAATGTCGTCTTGGTTCACACGAGCCTTGCCGGTCTCGTTCAGCTCGTTTGCAAAGATGTTGAGCATCAGTTCGCTGTCCGAGTCCGTGTCTTTGATGGCGGTAATGTTAGTCTGGTAAGATCTTGGTGGCATGCTGTGGGAGGCATTGCGATTCAGGTATCCGCACTGGTATTGGTCAGGAAGGCCCTGGCTGGTTCCAGAGCCAGTGGGAGTTCTGCCGAAGATGAAAGGACAGACAGGGGCTGGAAGGGGAATCTGGTGAGGATCATGGGAAAGAAGAGAAGTAGGCTCTGTGCGTTGATACTAATCCGGCCTCCCCGTCTTGCGCTGGGAGCCAGAGAGGGTCCTGGCCGGAATGAAGCGGCAGATGGAAACAGAGAGGGCCTCAGTCCTCTTGAAGCGAACTATACTCTGCTGACGGGCCGGGGAGGAGGGGCGGGCCTGTGAGAGATCAGAAGGGAATGCGGAATACTTGCTAATGTGCCTGTGTGCCACCTTGTCCAGGTATTCTCGGAGCTCTGGGGCGTTTACCAAGTTGCCGTTGTGGGCAAAGCAAATGCCATAGGGACTGTTCACGTAAAAGGGTTGTGCCTCGGCACTCGCGCCTGGAGATAGATTGTATCAGCAACATTCCTATCCCGGAGCCCAATGTTGAATACATACTTGTGCCAGCAGTAGGGTATCTCAGATGGCCGATTCCCATGAAGCCCGGCAGGTCCAGAATGCGCTCGCCGTTCTTGAAGACATGCCCAGCCATGCCATTGCCCTTGCACTGATAGCTGAATTTTTGTGTCAGCTTTCATTTCTGATTGGACTGCAATAGGAAGGCAGTGATACATACATCCTGCCGCCGGTGCTGCAAGTCGCGATGCCTGCTGCATCTTGTCCTCTGTGCTGCAGATAGTAGAGCGCCTCGTGAAGATCCTGGGCAGCAATATTCTGACCAGACTGGTCCTCCCAGTGGCCCAAAATGAGGCCAAGGATTCCACACATTGCGCGATGTGATGAGAGGAACTGAGTAAAGGGTGATGAAGAGACTAATCAAAAGTCTGGTTAGAAACTGTATTCTTGAACGGACTTGACGCATAGAACATTGTAGGCCAGGGTAATCTGGCAGCCAGATATTTTATCTGGGAAATATCTGGGAAAGGAAGCCAACTTGCAAACAAGACGGAGTGTTTCTAAAGTAGGTCTTGGTTTGTGGCCACCTACTATGAAGCTATCACCAAGACTGGACCTTCAAGGAGCCAAGTGGTGGGGCGCTGTGCAGTAAAGAATGGAAGGTCTTGCAATAGTCCGTGCTCTTCGTGGTACGAACCGACTCAAACAGAGTATTCCAATTACAGGGCTTGTGAAGTGATGTAGAAGGGTCTAATGATGGACCTGAAAGCAGAAGAAGTTCAGCAGGGCAGGCAACATTTGGTTTTGCAAAGTGAGGCGACTGTTGACGAGGTTGTTGCGATAAAAAGTTGCGGCGGTTGGCCCGCGATTTTCTTGATAGTGATGCCGGTCGCGGTATGGCTTGGGGACCCTGGCCTGCTGTGGAAAATATCTTTGCCTTTGCCTTGCCTGTGACTTCCCCGGACGCCGACGTGCAAGGGTCTTATCGATAGGCGCAAGGCATCCTAGCATCCCCTGCTGATCTAGTCCTCTTTCCACTGAGTTTCAGTCAGGCAGTTGTCGCGCAGCTGGAGGTCAAGAAGGCATAGCATGAAATCAAGATAAATACTTCCATTTGGCTGGGCGGTCATCGTGTATGGAATGGAAGGACCTCGGCAATGCAGCAAATGTATCCCTATTAATCCAAAGCACATTGAAGTCAGCTTCCCATATTCCGATTTTATAGGTTGAGCGACTTCTAGTCTGGATGCCTTCCATGGACTGTGGTGGACTCAAAAATGGCAGATACCACTGAGAACTATCAGGATTATGCAAGCCTCATGCGGGTGATATGCAAGCCTCGCCAATGACTGGCATGGAGACCTGCATATGGCTTCGACACAGAGCCAGGACAGCCAGGACAGCCTGCTGGATGTCAGACCGTGGAGTGTCTAAGAATAGGTAACAAAAGATGCAATGCAGCTGATTAACAATTTGAAGAGTCCCATGAATTTAGAAATCTGCTTCAATATCTAGCCGCTCTGTATGCTTCATAGCATTTGCCGTAGGAGCTTACCCATCCAGACTCTGGTCTTTATGAGATTCTAAAGGTGGTATCCACCATGTATCCAGGACCGAACATGGTCCTGCAGTAGTTTCTGGCAGGACTGTATACTACAGCAAGTGGTTTCCTGTCAGTGAAAGACCAGAACATACTTGCAAGCCAATAGAAAGAGTTCTCAGATGCTGTTTGCACCTAGCACAAAAGATGGCGACGAAGCTCATCAATCTATGAAGTGCAAGCTTAAGATAATTAGCACAGCCAGCAGCACATTCATTTGGGTCTCATTTGATTCCAAAGGGGGAAATCCCTAGGCGTGTTCAACTGCTACACAATACAGCGAGTGGTCAGGTCAATATATGAAAGAAGAAAGTAGGCCGAGCCCCAGCAAAATCACACGAGCACCTTGGCAGACCAAGCACTTTAGTCCCCATATCATCCAAAACGCCGCGAAAGTCCCTTTGCCTTTTCCTGGACCCAACTGAGGCCTCGCCATCAGCTACACAAGGGACGCTACTCGCAGAAACGCTTCTCAAAAACTTCGAACAATTTCGGGCTGATCTCATCGCTGGACATGCCCTCGACTTCCACCAACACGCCCTTACGAGCATAATGCTCCAGCAAAGGCTCGCTGGTCTCCTCAAACTTCCGGAACCGGGTCCGATAAGTCTCCTCGTCATCGTCGGCCCTCTTGACAAGCGCCTCGCCGGTGAGATCATCCTGGCCCGCGATCTTTGGGGGGTTGAAGGTAGTGTTGTACACCCTCCCGCTGGGCTCGTGCACCCACCGACCGGAAATCCGCTCCATGATAACATTAAAGGGCGTCTTGATCGACACGGCAAGGTTGATGGGCACCAGCCCGTCAAGCTGGCCGGCCTGGCCGGCCGTGCGCGGGAAGCCGTCGAGGAGGAACGATGCCGAGGGATCGTCGGAGGGCCGACCGAAAGTGCGCCCAGACATAAAAGCCATCTCGTTATCGGCAACGCTTCCAGAGTAGGCCTCGCCCTCGGGCCCGATGGCTGACGAGTTCAGCGTCATGACCTGCGGGCGCCCGAGCCACCCGCGCTTATTAAGCTCGTTACTGATGAGGCGCAGGATAATGCTGTCGGAGACTAGGGCGCCGGTCTTAAGGGTGTGCTCGACTTGAATGCCTGCGGACGAGGGAGTATGAAGTCAGCGAGGACGCTTTCGCGAGATGGCGCAATACGGCGCATAGAGAGAAGGCAGACTCACCGAGGGCAGTCTTATTCCGGACATTCCATCGTAGAAGATCTCCAGAAGAGATGGAAGCGAGCTGGGGGAAGCGCTGGAGCAGACGTTCGCTCTGTGTTCCTTTGCCAACTCCCGGCGCGCCGACGAGAATTACGCGGGCGGCGCTCCTGAGTCTCATGTTACGATAAGAAACGCGACGTTGTGGGCGATGTGAGACTGCTTGGTGAAGATGCAACGGCTTGCCTTTTTGTCCGAAAACTCCAGGACCGAGGACGACGATGCAGCGCTAGACTAAGGTGCAGTTTGGCTTCGGAAGCCGCTGGATTCCCCGAGGCGCCCGCGACCGACAGTGCGGGGTGTGGAAAAGGTGATCCCTAAAGGGATCGGGCGTTGTGTGCGCGACTGGGAATTCAGGAAGTGCCCATGGTGACGACAAATTCGATAGACACGAGATGTATGTGTTGGTAGGAAATAGAGGAGAGGACGGAATAGAGGGGGAGGTAGAGGGCGAGGACGGGCGGATTATCAACCTCGAGTTTATCGGGACGGGCTTCGCTAGCATGAGAGGCTTGCTTTGATGTCCGATAGATCGCTGCGGGGTGCGCGCTTGCCTCAATGTGCGAACTGATAACACATGAATCAGTGCTTACACTAACATATAAACACATTACTTTGCTGAAAAATCTGCTAGTGCGAGTCACCACAAGATTGCAACTCAGGAAGTCCGCACGGCCGAGTTCATTAGCTCAAAGTTCCAACATTTGCGCCGAGTCAATTTGTTGAGGGAAATGCGCCGCGGTCGCTCGGTACTTTTTATTTGCACTTTTCCTCGGCATACAATGCGATTCGTTATGCGAGCATGAAATATGCCAACACTGTCTCGAATAGAGGAGGATCCCCCTACTCCGTGTGCTTGAGATGGTTATCGCCAAAAATACTTCCGATCTCGAGGGATCGCTCTTACGATTTCCAAAATTTGGTCTACCAAACTCCTTCAGCTCCGTAAACTATCATGGCGCAATGTGTTTCTGACCCGCGCGCAAATGAAGAAGTCGTTGTGACCACAGACCGCTACTTTTCCTGTTGTGAGAGCATATCCTGCTTGATTTCCGCACATTGTGTGAGAAAGGGAAACCCACCAACAAGTCCCACGCGGCGCAGCAGCAGCTTGCAGAATGCGCGCGAGTTCCAACTAGCGGACTCGCCAGTCGAATTGATTCTTTCTTTTGTCACGCACACGAGAACCCGGCCATGCCTTGAAAGCGTTCTTCTTAACCCAGTCGAGTCGCTTACTTACCATATCACGTTGGCTCCTGTTATCGAGCGAAGTTGTCCATAGATTGGCAAATTTGACCACAATTTGATTCAAACACCTCTTTGAGCACTATCCTGAGTCCTCGGGCGACTCTGTCTGGGGCGGAAGGAATCGAGACAGACGACAGACGACGGAAGCGCGGGGCGGGCGCACCTACCCGCTGTAGGTAGATAGCGTGTTTTGTACAAGAAAGCAATGAAGGTGGCTCGATGAGGCTCCGCCACATGTCGAGTTGATGTTGAAATTAGTTGTACTCATATTCACATACTATGTAGTTGTATTGCTGGTCATGATAACTGTGCAATGTAGAGGGGCAATCTACCTAGCTGTTCACGATCATCATAGAAGACCACACACGACACATCGAAGCTCACGATGGAAAGCGAGTGTCATCTAAAAGACGACAGCTCTGACACTTCGCACCAACATTCTGAGTATTCTGCCTTCAAGAACGTCGTGAAAAAGGGAAAAGCCATTGGTCTCGACTATGACAACTAGCGAACTAAGCAGCTTGCAGACGCTACCTAGGTAGATTCCGGAGGCAAGACGACGAATGGACAGGGAGTTGGAGATATTGGCCTCTGGGGTGGTGGCCTTCGCCTTAGTTACTCAATTGTAGAATGAGTAAGTAGTCGACTTCCAATTGGAACTCACTCAAACGTGTCCGATTTCTAGATTTCTAGATTCGTGGCCGCTATGACCGCCTTTGTCATCGGGCCCGAAGTGTCGGATTCGGGGAGTTCCTTGGCAGACCGAAGTGCCGGAACTGGGACCTTTCTCGCAAGACTGACACTCGGCTCATTATTAGACAATCACTATGCGTTTGCTTCTTCTTCATGCGAATGGCCAATGGATGATCATCTCTAAATCATGAATCTGCAAAAGACGTCCCATTTGGCGGTAGAAGGGCATGTTCGCTGGCAAGCTGTAATCCGGTTTTGCGTGTGGCCTCGTCTGACGCTGCAGAGGTGAACGATGCTTTCGGCAGACCCGGATATCGTTCTAGACGAATTGGAAGGAAGACAAGGGGAGGGGTACTTTATTTCACTGTCTCGATGACAACTTTCGGCGCTCCGGGCTGCCTGAATGCTTGAGGGAATGACGACCAAACATAAAGTGTTTAGAAGGCTCAAATGCCCGACAAAGCCATCTGAATCGTAGCACACTATCTCTGAGCTTGTACAATTCTAGATCTGAGTCAAATCTGTACATGTTTGGTCATGAAACTAGCGTGATATGCTTGAGGACTTGAGGACAACGAATAGGTACCGCTTGTACCAGTGCCGGGCTCGGTCGGTACCTCCCCATCCCGCCCAGCAAATCCAATCGCCTCGCCTCCCGTTTCGGCCCTGCAGGTGCAGGTGCTGCGCATCTTTGCAAGCTGGACTTGGGAAGAGTTGCATGCAACGACATCCGCTCCTTTTCTTTACTCTGACAACTCTCACACTCCCACGATCACCACCTCTCTCAAACCAAAACCATACGATCCACATGCCGCCATCTATCTCGAGTCGCATTCCGTCATAGTAGATAGCTCAATCTCTTCCATTACAGCGCCAATATCATGAGCGCAACCGCCAGTGTGGCCCGGCGGGCCGTCGTGGCCAACCCCTTCGCGGGTCCCGGTGAGTTCACCCCCGGCTTGCTGCGCAGCTCATGGGATCGCATACTAACGTCTTCCCTATGCAGGTCGTGCGATGTCCAGAACAAACATGCGAGCCAGCTCGATACTTGTCGCTCGAAATGCCCGAAGTCTTCAGCTCCAAAATCCCGCCCTTGCCTTCTTGATACCCGTTCGCACTGTTAGCACCGACACCAATAGGAGTGGTCCTCCCTCTGGCCCACCGCCCGGGTTCAACGCGGAGGAGGCTAAGAAACCACTTCCTACGGATGCCTCGGCTACCGCAAAGCCCGTTGCGAAGACAGAGGAGGGAGGGGCGAAAGCAGCAGCTGACAAGAAGGCCAATGATGCGGTCGAAAAGTCCGAGACGGCTCTGGCTGAGAAGAAGGCCGCATTTGCCGCTTCCAAGGACAAGAAGAAGGACAACAAGAAGCTCACAATCGGGCAGAAGATCAAGCACGAGCTACAACATTACTGGGACGGAACAAAGCTGCTGGCCACGGAAGTCAGGATTAGCTCCAGGCTGGCCCTCAGGATGGCAGCGGGATACGAACTCACAAGGAGAGAGAGCCGACAGCTTCAGCGGACAGTTCAGGACCTCGCACGCCTTGTACCGTTCTTACCTTTTGTCATCGTTCCTTTCGCAGAGCTGCTACTGCCCGTGGCTCTAAAGCTCTTCCCCAACATGCTGCCCAGCACCTACGAGGATCAAAAATCTAAGGACAAGAAGGTGACAACCCTACGGGCTCTCCGCAAGGAAGTCAGCGACTTCCTACGCACCTCCATCAAGGAAACAGGACTGCCCATTACGCATGCAACGGCGCAGAGAGAAGAGTTCGCCAACTTCTTCCGCAAGGTCCGTGCTACAGGCGAGAAGCCCACCACGCAGGACGTTATCAAGGTCTGTAAGACTTTCAGGGATGACCTGACCCTTGACAATCTGTCACGACCCCAATTGGTGTCCATGTGCAGGTACATGAATCTCAATACATTCGGCACCGACCAAATGCTTCGGTATCAGATCCGCCACCGTATGCGCCAAATCAAGCGCGATGATCGCGCCATTGCCTACGAAGGCGTCGACTCTTTGACCGTCCTCGAGCTCCAGATCGCCTGCCAAAGCCGTGGCATCAGGACTCAAGGCGTATCACCCGCACGTCTGCGTGAGGATCTGCAGATGTGGGTTGACCTGCGTCTGAAGGAGGGCGTGCCCTCCACACTGCTCGTGCTGAGCAACGCCTACATGTACGGCCAGTCCGGAGAGAGTGCCGTGGACAACCAGATTGACGCACTCATCGGTGTGCTGTCTTCCATTCCTGAGGAGCTGTACCACGAGATCGAGCTGGAGGTTTACAATGCGGAGGGCGCGGCGACCAACAAGCTTCGTCTCGAGGTGTTGAGGGAGCAGCAGGAGCTGATTGAGGATGAGAGCGAGCAAAATGAGAGCAACCAGGCGACCGGCATGGCGACGCCACGTGATGTGGACGACATTGACGAAAAGGAGGAGAGGCAGTTGGCCGCCAAGTCGAGTGGCGTCGACAAGGCACAGGCCACCGAGGCTGTTGCGGCCGAGGTCGATGCTGCCAAGGCAGACCAGATCGCATCCTCGCCTCCCAAGGACGTTAAATAGACTGACGAGACCGGTTCTGGGCCTATTAGACACTCTTTAAGGCGACGTGCGCCCGGAGGAGCAGGTGTGGTAGGGCTTCGTTTTTCTACGGCGTTCAGGTGGGAACGGAATGATTGGGTACAGATCATACCTTGTTGAGATTGAGAATTCCCTCCCAAGACAGCAGAGAGATGCCAGCGGGACATGTGCTTTGGAAAGTACAGGAGTCAGCGTTGAAGGGAATCAGGGCATAGATGGTATCTCGGCACTAAACTGGATAGACCAATTCCACTTGAAATTGACCAAGGACTTGCCCAGGCTCCCCCACACTGGATATCAAGCATTGGTCACAGGTTTTACAACAAACTTGGCAATGCCTGTTGTTAAAATCTCTGCTGCCGCTGCGAGCAACGTCTTGAACGCCCCCAGCACGCCGGGTAAGCACCCGGACCACGCCCATGTCCATGCCCTGACATACAGGAGACATACTGGAGACATACTGGAGACATACAGGAGACATACAGGAGGGACCAAAGCAGTTTCTACTTCCTGGAACGACCATGAAGCGCAACTAGTAATAAAAGCCATTCAGGACGCCTCCGCCAATCTTGACCGGCATCTGAGCGGCATCACGCCCGACGTCGTCGGAGCCACAAAGCTTGACTAGCAGGCAAGGTCAACTGCTCTTTCTGAAGCTGTCCTCGTGCCTTCAAATCTTGGAAGCAGGACAAGGGGAATGTCCTCGCAACCACGAATAAACGTAGTTGCAACACCAACGCACACACGCACACAAAACCGCGTGCCTCACGATCAACTTCCAGATCAGGCAATGGCATTACAGTGCGAAAGCTGCGTTCTCATGACAGAGGATTACGAAGTATACCGCACGGCACCAACGGTGTCTGTGAACACATACCTGGAAAATGTTCCGCCTCTATAAGGGGTGGTATACTGCCATGTTCAGACTACCGAAACGTTTAGGTAGCATACCGAAAGTTTGTTGCACACGCTGTCAACCTTGCCTAACATCACATTCCTTCAAGTAAAACCCACACAAACACTTCTAATTTTTTCCAGCACCAATCAACATGGATCTTTTTGACCACTGTTTATTATGTGGGGCAAGGAACCCAAAGTCCATTGGGGAAAAAAAGTTTATTTACATGTGGCCTACCTGAGTCAAAGGTAGAGGCGCCCAAGTCTATTCAGCCTAGTACCGAACCTGCGCCGGATAAAAAGTAGAGACACGAGCTTAGCGGACAGGCGCCATGCATTCCTGGCATTGCAGTTTGTTGTCGAAAGATAAGTAAGAGTGGAAGAGAGTCAGACTTGGAGAAAGAATATATCGAAGGAGATCATCCAGACAAGGTACAAAAATAGGAAGGCTAGAGATAGGCCGGGAAAGGGGCATGGAGGATACGCACACTACAGCGTATTGAAGCAGTAGGTAGGTATACTTCATCACTATGTAGACCTAAGTCAATAACACAAACCATTCCCCACTCACTTCGTTTCTACATCGACATGTTTCAAGGTACTCTTTTGCTGATCAGCTTGTTGCTGTACGGTTTGAACTAAATCTGCCTCGGGACGATGACCGTTCAATGTTGTTCCCTTGAAAGACAACTCCAGCCTCTGGGGCCGTTATTCTCCTTCTGTCGGTTGGCTGTATACCGTACGGTTCGAACGGGGGTGGCACCATATAACTTACTTAGTGCTGAGAAGAGAGGAAGAGAAGGCTGGCTCTCGTGCCCATACGTATTTGTATGGGCCCGTGAGCCAAGTACCTCGGTTCCTCTCTCGGCTGTACTAGCTATACCAACACCTTCCTTGACGACTTGACCTTTTCAAAAATGCTTAACCTTGGGTCTTAGAGACTCATTCCTTCTAATCGCCTTTTCACTTCAACTCTGATATGCCCGGATTCCTGAGCATCATCGTTGTCTTGTTACAGCTTTCTGCACCCTTCCCTTAGTCCGCTGGACAATTTGGACGTCTTAGTCTTGGATAGTATCGCGAATGTCTTGGAGTAGATTGGCAAGGCCTGACTCTGATTGACGTGCAGCCTACCGAGGTCTTGGACCTTGCCGACTCCTTTGTCGGCTTGACATGGCGAGACGAGGTAGTACGGATGATCTCGAAGTGAGGCACCGCAGTGGAAGAGGCTGATGGAGGGAATGCGACGTCGAGTTGGCTTGGGGATGGTGGATTTTTACTACAGGTTGACGACCTCGACGACGACCTTGCATACGGCCTTGAAGATGATAATCTTGATATCAAAAACCTTGTATTTCGTATTGAACACAATTGCAACATTCGTGACACATGCCCGCATTCAGACGATCGGTTTGGGCTCTCAAACAACGAGTCCTGAAGTACCAATACTTGACACACCATGAGTGTTGGCAGACCTGTTAAATCTAGTAGTACGAAACACGCTTGACAAGAACAGACAGACGAATTTCTCTTACAGTGATCGTTGTTAACGGAAAGATAGATGTAGGCGTTCTCTGGTGGAATGGCTAGCTGGCGGTGCACAGCGAAAGGCAGATTTTAGACCGCAAACATTATCACTTCATCGTCCAAAAAGAACACCAACTTGTAGGCAATATTTGTCACATGAGTGGAGCTTCCAAAATGCATACCTCGGTGTCAAAATGCACATCACACTGGAAGGAAAAACAGATCGAGCAGCCCTGAAGATGACTCCGGCGGTGTCTTTGATGTGTGGATGCGCGTGAATTTGGGGAGTTGGCACACTGACCCGGCATGACGAAGGCACAAAAATCGTGAAGACAGCGATCGCGGCCTCGCTCTCGGCCTCAGCCGAATGAAACGAAGCCTCTGCTTCGAAAGGAATGAGTTGTCTCCGACAATGCTACGAAAGTTCAGTATGCGAGATGCTTTCGGCAACATGGTCACCAAATATACGATTCTGAAGAGAAGTGGAAATAGTTCGGAAATTGTATGGAGTTTGGAGGGCACGACTCAGAGGACAAATGTTCAATCCAATGGTGCCTATCAGATTATACCTACTAGTATGTAGGTATTCCATCACAGGACAGATCACATAGCCGTGGAGGGGACTCCTGGTGCATTTGAAGTGCGCCCACGTTCGCGAAGTTTGTCTTATGGAGCAGGGGGGGAGGGGCAGCTGCAGGGATCTGTGACTGAGCAGGGTTTAGCTCCCGATCTGCAACCCGTTCACGACGTCAACTCGCGGGCGCTGCCATCTCTCGCGCTCTCGGATCAGAGCTGGCAGCAATTCCTCGACATTACAGCCTCCTTTGCAGCGAGTACCGACACCTAATATCCTCCAGGGTAACTAAACCCTCATATTCGAATCTTCAAAGTCTTCAAACCAACAGTCGATCCGAGTCAGTGCAACGCATCGACGCCGTACGTCATCCTCAGCTGCATACCATGGCAGTCATGGACCAGCAGGACAGCTTCTCGAACTTGTCTTTCCACAGCGATCAGAATGCTCCAGGTGGCAGCTCAAGGAGCGGGCGCTTCGATGGAGAGGACACAGATAGCCCGGCCACCCCGCAGCAAGATCACGATAATACCCAGCATCTCAACCTCCAGCAACTAGACGCCGGCATTGGCGGCGAGATTCTAGAATGCACTGTTTCCGACCCTCATACCGAGAACACGGGCACAAAAGATGCCTACGTTTCATACATGATCACTACGAATGTCAGTCCTTCCTCGGGGCTCTCACACTGACTTTGGATTGTTGTCGCAATAGTGCTGATGCAGATTGTTGACAGTCCACCTTCTCCTCCTTCCAAAAGCCAGTCTCCTCCGTCCGTCGCCGATTTACCGACTTTGTCTTCTTATCCAATACCCTCAGTAAAGACTATCCAGCATGCGCCGTTCCGCCCCTCCCCGACAAGAAGCGCATGGAGTACGTCCGCGGCGACCGCTTCGGACCTAACTTCACCCAGCAGCGTGCGCACTCATTGCAGCGCTTCCTATCGCGTCTCGCGCTACATCCGATCTTGCGCCGCGCAGCCATACTGCATACTTTCCTCGAGAGCCCGGATTGGAACGCTACCATGCAAAGCCGGTCGAGCCGCGCCAACACCGCGACGTCGAGTGAGGGGGGCAACGGTGGCGTCTTCGACACCTTTGCCGATTCATTTATCAACGTCTTCACAAAGGTACATAAGCCTGATCGGCGGTTCGTCGAGGTCAAGGAAAAAAGCGATAAGCTGGACGAGGAACTGGGCCAGGTCGAGAAGCTGGTTGCGCGGGTTGCGCGCCGCGAAACGGACATCGAAGCGGACTACAGAGATCTTGCTGAGCAATTTCAGAAGCTTATCACACTCGAGCCTGGGGTCGAAGCTGCGGTTCATGCTTTCGCGCAATCGGTAGAGGATTCGGCAAGCGGCTTGAAGAAGCTCAAGGATCATACCGAGCAGGACTACCTTGGCAGCCTTAAGGATATGGTGGCTTACAGCGGCGCGCTCAAGAACTTGCTTAAAGCTCGCGAGCAGAAACAACTCGACCACGAGCAGCTTACAGAGTATTTGTCTAAAGCCTCGGCCGACCGCGACATGCTCGCCTCCGGCTACGGCTCTGGTGGCGGCACCGGTGCTGCTGGCCTCATCCGCTCAAAACTCGAGGATTTCCGTGGTGTCGATCACGAGCAAGCCCGACGCGATCGGCTTAGGAGGCTAGAGGTGCGCATTGATGAGCTCACGCGCGAGGCCGAGACAGCACACAAGATGTCGGAGATGTTCGACGAGGAGGTCGTCAAGGAGACGGCCGACTTTGAACGAATCAAGCGCGTCGAGTTCAAGAGCCAGCTGGGCCGGTTGGCCGATGCCCATGTAGGGTTCTACGGCGATGTCATTGACGTCTGGCAGCGTTACGTCGACGAGGCGGAACGTGAGGGCGTCACTCCCCCGGTCTAGAAGGCTTGGCGGGAGGAAGTGGCTGCCGCCGAGGCCACTGTGGCACACCGAAGTCAACAGAGACTCCCCCAGCTGGATGGCGTGTGTGATCTGGAGAACTTAGATTCGAAGAGAGCCGCGCAGTTGTTGGATGGTGAGACAGAGAGCGAGATCGAGGCCTACGAAAGGCGCAAGACGCTCCTTGTGAGACTTGGTGCCGGACCATCCGGAAATAAGAAGGTTCCAGAGATGCCGGAGGCTTTGGATGATTGGATTGATGTGCCAGATGACCATCCGTGATCAGTTCGACCTGCAAGCAAGTACCTAGAGGGGTGCGCGCGATACGCCGGCTCAAAGGATTGCGATTCTTCGACTGGTTCCTAGACGGGCTTGAAACAAGCAGCTCGGAAGGCATTCGCTGATAGACCTTGATCCATAAGGGTGGCCGAACAGAAGGTGATCGGGTTCTGGCTACTGCTGTGTGGGTTGGTGCTTGATGGGTTTGCAAAGTTGTCAAGCCGGATTACGTCCTTTACTATTATTGTCTTCTCGTGACACTGTTTAAAAGGCTCCCTTGGTGCTGTGGGCACAATTATTCATGCTTGGACGACATCTTACAGGCGCTTGGGCGATGTCCGAGGTAATGAGGGGCGGCCTCGCCTCTTGTCGGTCTGTATTGGTATATCATTCTAGGACTTACGCTGCACAATCAAGTTTCCTCTGCCTGGCTATGGTGGCACATTTGCTCAATGGCGTTTGTACTACAACTTAAGTCATACCTCTGCTTTCGTGGCAGTACGTAGAAGTGGAACGTAGTCTCACTTAAGCTAGTGTAACAGCACTGACATGTTGACAGCACCAGGTTTGCAGAAAAAACATGCCATGATCATCACGGGGACGTTTATTGGCCGGTGGACAGATTCGAGGCCAGCCCTTGAGACAGTAGGTGGTGAAGCAACAGTGTCTAGTAGCCGTTCCACCCGGAACGCGTCGACTTCACCTGTCCTGCCACGTGGAAGCCATTGAGACACAGACGTCTTTCTGGGACAGCTACGCCACTGCATTGAAAGTGGTTTGAACAATTGTCCTGCAGGCTGCTGGATCCGGAGACTGACAGTGATGGATGGATATATGAGAGTCGACAGAAGGCAAAGTCTGCCCATATTCGAGGATCCTCGGCTTCTCACCGAAGGGCTCACAAAAAGAGCCATGGATCTTTATGAACAAAGCGTTGCCCTCCTAATCTTTTTTCCCATTCTGACCACCTTCACCGTCAGCATCCGCATTTTTGTTCGCACCAGGCTGTGCAAGGGGGCTTTTGGCTGGGACGATGTCCTATTGATTTTTTCAAATGTGAGCACTTTACTTCCAAACGAAGGATTTTTTTTTAAAAAAAAAAAAAAAAAAAAAAAAAAAATTCGGAAAACACAAGAGGGTGACGTTAACGCACAAAAGGTCGGCCTACTACTCTGGGTTGCGCTGGACTGGGAGGCTCTCGAAGCTAAATATGGCACGGAAAGATTCGCCATGGTACGTTGGGCCAATTCTCTATCCCGAACAGCGACTCGTACTGAACATGCGCGTCAAGTACACCGCAGCACGAGACGATATCTGCTATATCATCAGCGGCGTGGTCAAAGTCAGCGTAGCCCTCGTCCTCTACAAACTCGACATTCGACAGTGCGTATGTCCTTCACCTCTTTCCAACCGTCCCCAGAACTTTGTCAATAACTCAACAAAATATTAGATGCGCTTCGTCCTCATCGCAGACATGGTCATCCTCACGGTCTGGACGACCGTAGTGACCGTGATCCTAGGCGTGGGCTGTACAGGCAACAGCCCCTTACAGATGAGCGTTTCAGTCTGCGCCGCGACCAACTACGCGCAGGAGGCTTCGTACGTGGTGTTCAATGTGCTGCATTTGATCATACCCATCAATATGACGTGGGGCGTCAAGATGCGTGGCGGATTGAAGTGGGCGGTGCTGGCGCTGTTTTCGGTTGGGTTGCTGTGAGTTCCTCGCCCATTCCTGATATACCTCCCTGCCAGACCCAGCAACACTCCGGCCCTCATCTTGATATACAAGAGGTGGAGATTCTGACTATTTCATCACAGCGCAGCATTTGCAGCAATAATGAAGCTCCGCGTCGTTCTCATCATCTTCCACTCCCACCCCACCCCCAGCCTCTGGTACGAAGCCCAGCTCTGGGCCCTCACCGAACACGGGTTGTCGCTCTTCGCGGCCGCCGTTCTTGCCATTAGGCCCATCTTCGCGTACCTTTCCAGTAGTATCGTCAGCTTATCGAACAGCGTCCGCAGGAGCAGCAACAGCAGCAGCAGTGCTACAGGCGGTGGTGACAAAAGCCGAACGAGGAAGCTGGTCGGGTGGTGGATCCAGCCGTTCAAGCCACTACTTTTTTTTGGTAAAGGCAGTACTAACCGCCTGGAACAGTCTGGGAACGGCAGTAGGTTGGATTGTAGAGCAAATTCGGTGTCGCGGCTTGATGGTGCGGATCTTCTGCATGGGAGTTGCGGGAAAGATGAGCCGCCCTACGGAGCAGCTGTTCTGGCTTGAGTTTTCGAAGGGCTCTGGAGGTTGGCCCAGGGGGGATTTTTTGTGTTTGCTTGCTTCATGATATTTCCTTGGTCGAAGCCACAGTCACAGATTGGATACGTGGCTAGCGAAAGGTCAAAGCGTTGTGGCCAAGGAGGATAGAATTATACGTTATGCTTTTGATTATATGCAAACGCCATGAAACGCCTTTCATCGAGATACCAAGACCAAATCAAGATCCATCGACTGTTTAGGTCCGAATGAAGACTCGAAATAGACAAGTGAGCTCATGCCACTCTGACCATGTAGGTTGACCACTCCACAGTGCAGCGCTTAACGCTGTCCGGTTCTCAAACCTTCTCTCTCATCGCCATCATCCTCACTGTCGCTCCCAAGCACGTGCTGATCCTCGTCGTCTCCAGCCAACGCGCGCTTCTCTCTCATCGCGCCGTCGCTTCCGCTGCTACCACCCTCCTCGTTGTCCCTATAGAACTCATCCTCTTCGTCGCTGCCGCCCGCAAATGCATCATATAACTCTCCGCCGCGAGTGCGCTTCTTCCCGCTGGCGTCCTTCTCAACACCAGCTGTGAGACCCTCGGCTTCCTCCTCGTCGAGCAGCTCGAACTCGTAGGTGTCACGCGGTGAGTTGCGCAGGCGGCGGCGGCGCGCCATGAAGAGGTAGACGCCGAGGCCGGCGCAGAAGGCGACGATGAGTGCTAGCGAGGCGTATATCCAGAATTGTGCGCGCGGGCCGACGCCAAAGGTTGGCAGGAAGCCCGGGAGCCAGGATGAGACGGGAGCCGCGGTGCCGCTGGCTTCGGGTGAGGACTCGAGTTCGCCAGTACCGAGACCCCCAGTGCTAGTGGGCTTGGCGTTGATGGGCCTGTCCGGGTGGTCGGTAGGGTTGCCGTCTGGGGAGCCGTCGACTGGGGAAGAGATAGTGCTGGGGGGGGGTGTCACAGTTGCGGGAGGGATGGTGGTCGTGGCGATCACATCGTGGTTATCGTCGTCTTCTTCGGTGGGCAGAGGGAGGAGAGTGGCTTTGCTGGCGTCGATAGCCTCTCCCCACAGCTTCAGATGCCAGTCGACCCAGGTGCCGTTGAACTCATTGACCTTGGTGTCTTTCACGATCACGGTCCAGGTGCCGATGCCGGATTCGCCCCTAATACAGAATATTAGTGACAGTGTAGAATATTGAAGAACATGTGTGTACATACCAGTGAACAACGCTCATGAACGTCCAGTCTACATAGCCAGACTTCTCGTTGTCCATTCGGCGAGGTACCGAAAGATGGCTCACAATCTTGTTGGGGCTGATGAGGTCCACAGATAAGTCACCGCGGCGGGTGTGGTCGATATTCATGGTGACCGTAATGTGTTCGACTCGCTCGAAGTTGGCATCCTTCAGCATGTCGGGCGTTACATCGAAGCTGACAGCGAGGCCCGAGTCGCCCTCGGGAATGGCTTCCTTAACATGAACCCACGGCGAGAAGAACCAAGCCTGGGGCTTTACCACCTTCCAGTCCTTAGCAGCCTCCACTAGAGCGTAGCTGTCGATCTTGCCGTAGCCGTACATATGGCTAAACTTTTGACCGTCGAAGGTCGTCTCCCAACCCCCATCTTCCTCGTTGATGGGGACAGCAGTGATTCTGTTCAGATATTGCATGTCTCTCCATGTGAGATCGGGCCTGATCTCCAGGACGAGCGCGAAAATACCGGCTGCCAAAGGAGCGGCTGCGGATGTGCCTCCATGAGCGGACGTGCAAGTGTTAACGCCAACGTCCGTTGTGTGCTGAAAAAATTAGTGAGGAGCTCTTTAAAAAAAATCAGCCTGACATGACTTACGATGCTATCGCCACCACCACTGGAGTACGTAACTACCATGTTGGCTGAGCAGGATTCGGAATAGTAAGGGTGGCCGCCCTTCCTGTCTACGGCTCCGACTGTAATACTGTAGATACTGTTGGTATATCCGTCGAAGTTGCAGTTATCATCGCTGGCAGCACCGTTGCCACTGGCGAAGACATAGATGTTTCCAAGGCCGTTGCGACCTTTCTGAACAGCGTTCTGCATAGCGCGCTTGATCAGGATACCAGGCGCCTCCATAGATCTACCATCATCCGGAGGTCCCCACGAGCAAGAGTAGATGTCGTTGTGGGCAAAGTCGTAGTTCATGGCAAGCGCCTCGTCGGCATCCGTAATCATCTTGCTAAGGATTCGGAGACCAGCGATTCTGGAGTCATAGGCTGCGCCGACACCACATACATTGTTCTTGACGGCGGATACTTCTCCGCCGCAGCGAGTGCCGTGCCTGTCGTCGGAAAGTCGCGGTTCTGGTAGATCGGTCTTGTCGTTGAAGTCGTAGGAGCCTAGAGCGTAGAAATTGTCCTTTAGATCATCGCTGTGCATGTCGAGCCCGTCGTCCACGATGGCGACGGTGGCATTTTTGCCCGTGATTCCTTGTAGCCATACGCCGGAGATATTGACGTCGTGGCCCTTTTGCACAGTGTTCATCAAATGCCATTGCTCGGTGAAGATGGGATCGCTGATGCCGAGCGTTGTCATGATGGTCTGCTGGTTCGCCACGAGCACCGCATCTCCTTCCTCCTGGCGCGTAGCAAGCACGGGTCCCTCTGGATTGGGTATTATTCTCTTTTCCCACGGCGCGCGAAGTTTCTGTTTCTGAGCAAAGTGTACGCCGTCGAGAACGTCCCGGCCGCCAACAGATCTCTTGCGCCGCCGCCTCTCCTTCAACTCGATGTTGACCACATCATGTTCGACCTTGTCTCCTTTGAAAATGTGATGGTCCTCCAGCTGACCATATGAGCCTTCGTGTCTCAGCCCGAGTCGTGCTGCGACATCGTCGGGATTCGTTCGAGCGTCGAGGTGGAGGATGTAGAAGTCGGAGCGCTCTTCGTGGAAGTGGCTGGCTCCAGCGACGGCGGCGAGGCCGAGGCCGAGGAGGGCCGTAATTTTCATGGTCGAGGTGCAAGGACTGCCGTGTCGCACATGGACTGAAAGCCTCCGCGACGACTCGACTTGACTCGAATTGGAAGGCGAAAGGTTGAAGTTGGCGCCTGCAGGTCTCGTGGGTGAAGGTGGAAGTTGGAGGCTCGGGGCACCTAGTGGGTTGACAAGTAATATAGACCGAATAGGGGCCCGACGCGTCGGTGGAGAACCAAGAGTGGCTGGCCTCTCTCAATGAACACCGAAGCGGCTGGGTACAGAATAGGAAGTTGAGGGACCGGAATGTACGAGGTTGTTTGCGAAAGGATCGCTACGTGGCACCTGGATTACTAAGGTGTCTTTTTTGGGAGTGAAGGATGTTGTTCTGTTTCAAAGAGGGTACGGAGGAATTGGTTTTGGATTCTGCCAGACTTGGAAACCACCTAAAACGACAAAAAGAAGGGGTCCAGCTAGATAGTTCTCATGCCTGCAGGCGCAAGGTGTCCTGTCCTTGCTCCGTGCTGCGGATCGGATTCTTTAGGTGGTGTCAGCTTCCCGGTCCCTAAAAGCGTGGCCTCGGTGGCCTTGGTCGGGCGGCTTACGTTGCCAGATATCCATATAAAATTCGACCCTTTATGAGTGGACGCGGCTAAGTTTCTGAGATAGTTCTTGTTGTTGTGACTTTACTGGTATGTCAAGTTGCTTTTTGGTCACATTGAGGCAGGCTATGTATTTCATCTGGCGTGGCCACCAACCATGCCGCACGGCCAAAGCCTCATCAGGCCACTAGGTAAGCCGCCAGTAGGAATCGAACTCATGTTACAATGCTCTTGAAAAGCAAGGGGGAACAGTGTCCCTACTAGGAACTAGCCCTGAGCTGTTTCAAAAACTGTGCGGTTCAACACAACTCGTAAACAAAAGGACGCACTTGTGTGGTTCAAGGTCAAAAGGGCCAGGAGGTCGCGCTCCCTCATGCCAATGTCAGCCCTACGAAGGCAGCTCAGAAGACTACACCAGGTCAACTAAATTGTCTGCCAATGATTGTGTCTATACAGCGTGCGAATCTTGGAGCGAGTCACTTGCCCAAGGCTGTCTACCACAATCAGCATCGGATATTACACGGACCCCCGGTTTTTCAGATCCATTCACTGATTATAAAATTGTTATCTCAATCAAGTATCGAGCCATACACAAATCTACCATCACCTTGCCACAGAGTGCGCACGCATTCAGGCTTGAACATGAACATCGAGCGAGGGCCTCGTAACCGGCATTCAGGCCCGTCAGAACTCAATTAGATGATAAAGATTTCTGGGGTACTTGTCAACCACTATCTCCTCCTCAACGATGCAAGAGCTTAGAGGAACGCACAATTTGGGCTGAAAGGCAAACATGTCCATGAAACAGACCTAATGAAGCGAAGTGGTTGGGGATCTCGGACTTGTGAACCCCGGAAGCGCACCTCGAGCGAAGGCTCCGCCGTGCCAGCCACGGCCCCACTGTCGAGCCTCACCATGCAGGTACCAGCCACCTCATGCTACTGGGTACTCAGGTCTCTCTCTGCCGATTCACGTTGTTGGTGCGACGCCAAAACTCGCAGGATGGTACGGAATTGCGTGGTGACCGTACTCTGTGACTGGATTGATGTACATGCGGCGTTCACGAGTCAACGTGTTATTGCACGTTGTTGAGTAGGTACAGTATGCCCACGTCGGTTGTCAGACTTCGTGATGGCCTCAGCCTCAGCCCAACATCTTGGAGTCGAGTCAGGCGTGCAGGTGCTGCTGACCAGTGCGCGCTGTGCGCGCAACCTTTAACCCAGGTACACTGTAGCGCCCAAAGGCCAACCTAAACAGTCAGATCGATCCCGACAGACCGATTAGCTTGCGGATCAGACCGTCCACAGATGTTCTTCAATGGTCCGGCCGTTGCACCAAAGGTCCCACCACCGCGCAGCCAGAAGGAAAGGTGAAAGCAGAAGACTGGTATTGGTTGGCTTCCATCGAGCTAACCGGATGACGCCACTGTTGGTCTTGGTGTGGCACCTGGGCCCTCTACTGCTGGGTTGGGGGTTCGATATACGCCTGCCATAGCTGAACATAGTCTTCGGATTGGACGAAGCGCATCGTCTGTCCTCTCTTCGGACATGCTCGCACTGCGTTTGTGATACTTGTTTGTACCTTTGCAAACGTTGCATAAGGAGCAAAGTGATCGATTCCGAGCGGCGCTCTTCTGAACAAGGTCTGGGTGGATAGCGGGACACTTCGTGTTGCCTGTGGAGGGCTCCTGCCTCTGCTGCCAACTTGCTGCAAGGTGACTGACTGCGCGATACCACGCGCAACCCAGAAACCCTCCGCAGCTCCAGCTCCATAATTTTCTCAACGCCGTCTTATCTTGAACACCTTCGCCGTCAACCTCCCATTTTCCCAAGCTAGCGTCCTCATCGCGCTTCGTATTTTCACTTCAATTCCATAATTTCTGTCGCCTTGGTCCTTTGGATACCCTTGTCTTGGACGCGCACGTTGACCAGCCCCCATTTTCTGACCAGGCTGCATCTTACCTGCCTAGAACAACAGCTTACCAAGATTGCATCTGACGATACCCTCTCCACATCCCGCCTGCGACAGCCTTGAAGACGTAGTCGGACTTTAAAGCTGTTACGCACTTCCTCACCTTACACGCACACTACACGCACATACGGCATTGCTGCAGTTGCCATTCGACGTCCTTGGATTCTTTGCTCGCGCGTATCCGCTGCGGCGGCGCTAATTGCACGTGTGTCTGCGCCGCATTGGCTGCCATGGACGCCTGCATAACCTGTCTTTGACCCGCGAGACATTCGTTCTGGCTGCACCGCAGAGAGACGCTACTCTTGGGCCTTGTCAGCAATCCTTTCACTTTGCGCTGATCTGCGCCTTTTGCTGTCTCTACCCGCCACAGTCCAGTCGAACGCACAAGCAACTTTCTAATCATGTCGGCCGCTGCCCCCTACTGGGGCGATCTCCCCGGGCCCAAAGCCTCGACTCGACCCAGTCAGCGCATCTCCTCAGGCGACTATTCGTCCAGAGCACCCCGGCGCGAATCCTCGGACACAACAGCCGCCTTCGCGCCACAATCAAAATCTAACCGGGTATCTACTCAGACTAACGTCACTGAAGCGATGACCGAATCCAGCTTGAGTCCCTATGCTTCACCCAGAGAATCCTTTCAACCTCAAGGACTTGCTCCTAGACCCTCTTCACAGAGCAACTACTCTTCTGACCTAGCAGAAAGGAGACGACGACGCGCGAGCAGAAACCGGGACGAGGACGACGCATACATGGTCTCTGGTGCACTGCCGGCTGCCCCCGAGGCGCCAAAGGGCCCTCCGCTGAGCTTTCGACATCCCTACGGAAACGGCGGGCTGCCCTACACTCTTCCGAAAGCTGGGGACCCTCAACAACCCGACTTCCCTCCCAGTCCAGGTGCTATGGATCCGGACGGCTATAAGCATTTGGCCGCAGACCGATCGAAGCGCGCAAGCACAAGTTCGAACCGTCGGTCAAGCAGTGGTAGCACTGTGCCTGCCAGAAACGGCAGCACAAATGGGTATCGGAAGTCTTCGTTAGGAAACGAGCTGGACAGTTCTTTGTTTGCACAGACTCGCTCTCCTTTGCAGAATTTGGAGCTGACGCTCGACAGCATCACTAAGGAGGAGAAGCGAAGGCGCCTAGAGGCTGCCGAGCTCGAGGCTCGGGAGCGAGTGATGCGCACGACTGAGCACGATAGTGCACACACACCTACGGTACGCTTCAAGGATGGACACCAAGATTCGCAGCCAGGCACACCCAGGAATCAGAGTACGACCGAGCCTGCTTCGAATCCGTCCAAGGGCACGTCGAAGCGTGTTAGACTGGAAGACCCACAAAGCAAAGAGCTTCAACGTGAGTTGTCACGGTCGACAAAGAAACCAGAAGTAAAGAGAGCTGCCACCACTGCTACTGCACAAGACACATCGTTCCCACAACAAAACATGAGCTTTCGCGAACGAGCAGCTAGAAATGACGTCCAGCTGCGAGAGAGTGGACCAGATTCGACCTCGACTCCGACTCCGCCTTTGAACGCGCCAACAGGCGGCATATCGCTAACGAGGAATGGGAGCAACAAGCTCAAGAAACAGCCTCCCGGTGACCCATGGTATTCACAGAGATCTGAAGCCGAGAAGAAGTTCAGTCAAATATCAATGGGACAGCAGCGAGGAGCATCCACGACCAAAGGGTCCGCGGCTACTCCCGCAGCAGTGGGTCTCGGCCCGCCGAACAAAGTGGGTGGAGCGTCAATGCGCAACAAGGTTCCGCCCCTGAAATCCGCCGTGAACCGACGACAGCCCGGACAAGTCGCTATTGTCGACGATGATCCGGATTCCTCCATCACCACCGAAAGCTCTACCAATACTGCTAATACGGCTAGACATAGACCAAGCTCAGTCACATATTCATTTCCACCAGACCGGTCGCGAAATGCTGCCTCACAAGGCCAAGGCTCCGCGGGAGCAGCGGCCGGGACTACCATACTCGGAGGTACTGCGGCTATTGCAGGACGCTCTCAGCATAACGGCACTGTGAGCGATGACGACGAGGGTTCTGATTCTGAACACCACTTTTCGGAAATGTTTCACCGCCATGAGTACAAGCCTGGCCAGGGGTTATACGAACCCCCCACATACTTGGACGAGTGGAAGAAGGGCACCGTCGGAACACTTCTCGGCAACATGCTCGATCTTGCGGATGAGATGACACCAACACCTCTGGAAAGAGGCTCGACTTGGGAGACGCCACCGTCCCCGAAGCGAGGCAACGCGTCGCGACCACGGAGGGCCGAAGCTTTCGACGGAGAATATGACGAGACCAACGGTACGCAAAAATTTGATGATGTGACTGATCATGCGGACGAGGAGGGCGCAATCTCTCTAGGCCACCGTCAATCGTGGGCGGACCACTACGAGGAAGTGGTTCCATTGCCTCGTGAAGCTCTAGGCCACCAAGCGTCGGCCGCTACACGCAAAGCGAGACACCAGAGCCGTCTGTATTCAGTCGGACGGTCAATGGTAGCTCCAGGCGAAGATAAAGAGTCGAGTTGCCTCTCGATTCTATGCCCTTGCCTTCCTAATTTTTCTACTCCCCATCGTCAAAAAGAATACTCTGACCAAACTTTGCTGACTCGAGCGGCGCGGATGGTTATCCGCGTGCCGAATTTTATAGCTCCCACGAGATTCAAACCTCCTCTGTATCTGAAATGCGGTCCACTCTTGAGATATTGCGGCATGCGAAACGAGCGCATCCAAAGTCGATCGGCTCGTAGAGGTCCAGGTGTCGAGAGGGAGTTTTGGAGAGGCTCCGTAATGATTGTGACTGCCGATGCTGAGTCGTCTTACGATATTGCCCCGACTCTGAGACTCTTTGCACAACCGCTCGAAGTTCTACCGCCACCCCCAGCTGAGATCCGCGGGGAAGTGCCGCCGGAGTACGTGGATCCTATCGCAGGACATCCTAAGTTAGGCCGTAGAGGAGACACCCAATACGTCCGGCCGGTCGATCATCTCGATGAGGGTAAGGACTCTTCTAGAGGTACCAGTGACGGGGATCTGTTCGAGAAGACGCGCAGCCCGCCTGAGAATGGCCTCCCAGAAGGCTCTATCGATGCCCCGGGATCTTTCATGGACCGCAAGAGGCGCTCAGCCCGAGATGGAGAGAAGCTGAGCAAGTACAAGGATGTGCGTGGGTATCGTCTACATGCGGAGCGTGGGTACACGTTCTGGCGGTTCAGTATCGAGGTTGAGCTGAGTGAAAAGGAGCAGCGCATTGCCTATCGCATCAACCGTGGACCAGCGACTGGCTTCTGGGTCCCAGCGAAAGGTCAATCCATGAACATCATGTTCCACAGCTGCAACGGCTTCAGCATGTCTGTCAATCCGGACGAGCTGAGTGGTCCAGACCCTCTCTGGCGAGATGTTCTCAACAACCACCAGAGCCGACCCTTCCATGTCATGCTCGGAGGTGGCGACCAGCTTTACTGCGACGCTGTAATGCGTCAGACGAGGCACTTTCAGGACTGGCTAATGATCCGCAATCCAATGCACAAGCATAATGCGCCATTCACTGTGGAGATGCAGGACGAGCTGGAATCTTTCTACTTGGAGCGCTACTGCATGTGGTTCTCGCAAGGCTTATTTGGTCTCGCCAACTCGCAAATTCCGATGGTCAACATGTACGACGACCACGATATCATCGACGGCTTTGGCAGCTATCCGGATCATTTCATGAAGTCGCCCGTGTTCTCCGGACTAGGCAACGTTGCCTTTAAGTACTATATGCTGTTTCAGCAGCAGAGTATCATGGAAGAAACCGAAGAGTCCGAACCGAGCTGGGTACTAGGCCTCAAGCCTGGCCCTTACATTCATGAACTGAGCCGTAGCTTGTTCATGCACCTTGGGTCGAAAATCGCCTTGTTGGCCGTGGATTGCCGCACAGAGAGGACGCGCGATCAGATCATGCAGGAGGATACCTGGGAAAAATTGGTCAATCGTTGTTATGCTGAGATCGCCAAGGGTAAGACCGAGCATCTGCTGGTGCTGCTCGGAGTACCAATTGCTTACCCTCGACTGGTATGGCTGGAGAACATGTGAGTCAATCCAGTCCTAGCAGCATTGACTGATTTGTTACTGATACTTTCATAGCCTGACATCGCGATTGCTCGACCCCATAAAAGCTCTCGGCAAGACAGGCCTCTTCGGCAATGTCTTCAATAAGTTTGATGGAGGCGTTGAGGTTTTGGACGACCTGGACGATCACTGGACTGCGAAGAACCACAAGGTTGAGCGCAAAGTCGTCATCGAGGATTTACAGGACCTTGCAGCGGACAGATCGGTCCGTGTGACGATTCTCAGCGGCGATGTTCATCTTGCGGCCATCGGTCAATTTTATTCCAATCCCAAGCTGGGACTTGCCAAGCACAAGGACTTCCGATACATGCCTAATGTCATATCCTCTGCGATTGTCAACACGCCTCCGCCGGATCTCATGGCCGACGTCCTCAACAAGCGCAACAAGGTGCACCACTTGGACAAGGATACCGATGAGGACATGATACCTATGTTTGCTCACGGTGTCGAGGGCGATCCAAGAAACAACAAGCGTCTGCTACCTCATCGCAACTGGTGCTCCATCCGCGAATATACTCCTGGCAACACGCCTCCGTCGACGCCGACGGAGTCTCTATACGAAGGAGACGAACCTATGGATGATCTCGCCGCTCGCAACACTGGTATGCTCAACAACGGCACGCCTCGCCGTCTATCCAAGCGAGACCGCGGACCATCGTACCGTGCAGACGTGATCGACTCACGCCCACCTAATTCCACAAAGGCCCCTGGTGGGATCTTCCGCACCCTCTCCTCCCGCGGCCGTCGCTCTGAACCAGACGTGGAGACGTGCTCTAAGCGGCCCAGTACTGGCAAGCGCACTCTATCCCTCACGCGGGGCGACTTCAAATTGTTCCGTGGGCGCAGCAAGACGCGCAAGCCTGATGATTGCGGTATAAATGGGACATGGGGTAGCGACGATAGAGTGGATAGTGACACTGAGGAAGAGGATGACCGCGGACGCGGCGGCTTCTTGGGCGCTATCGGCCTTAGAGGTGGAGGTGGTGTCGATAGCAGCGAATTCTCGGATGGAGATGAGTCGTATTTCACGACACGCGCGCCAGCCAATGTCGCCGCTACGTCTAGAAGCGGTCCCGGTCCGTCTGCTAGTAAGACGGCACGTCTTTTGGGCGAGGAGGCACCACCTGCGACGAACAGCCGCGGGCTAGCCAGCCCTACGCCTCGCAGGGAATACGGTTACGGCACTACGACAACAGTGAGCGCAGGTCAACAACAGCACCGATTCCAACCGAGTCCCGTAAACGATGCCTTCCGCCCCCAGACCTTCCACCGCACACCCACGGGCGCGAGCGCAAAGCAACTCAAGCGCACAAAGACGTGGGATGTCAACATTGAAGGGGGGCTGGACATTACGCTGAACGTTGAGGTAAGCGCCAAGGACCCGGCGGGAATTACGGTGCCGTACCGATTGCTAGTGCCAAAGCTCTTCTATGACCCGGCCGAGGGCGAGGCTGTAGAGTTGCCGGTCAAGAAGCGCGAGGGTAGTGTGAGACGCTTGCTGAGCCTGAACCGTGGAAGCTCGGCTGCGAAGGGGAAGGGCCGAGCGGAGAGTGTTGGTCCCCCGGCGAGGGGAGGTGGACGTAGTACGTCGGTGGCTGGGGTGAACGGCGCTGGCAGAGACGAGGACATGCATGCTGCGCCGGGAACCGCGTTTTGAAATGCACTGGTTGAGAGACTGTATACGGAGAAAGCATAGCATGGGTTGTGGTGGCCAGCATGTACTGAGGTTGGAGGTTGATACATTGGTCCATCACTAATGACGCCCTCAGGCGGTATTGCAAGGACTCGGGTGCACAAGAACTTGCTTTTAAGGTCGTACTGCACTTTCTGCTTCATGGCGAGCATGACGAGCATGGCGGAGGGCGCAAAATTGCTTGACAGGGCTGCATGCGGTGGGCGAAGAAAAGAGAGCGCAACAGCATCGGCAAGGCAAAATATGATTGAATGATAATCCTACTTCTTATCCAAATGTCCGCTTTGCAATCAGGAAGAATCAAGAACAGCACAGAGGACAACGGCGGTTTATGATTATGATGCACGCATGCATGGAAAGCAAGAGCGAATGGAAGATTGGGGAACAAAAAACTTGTGTTTTGCATGAGTACATTGGTGGATATACCTAGATCAGCATTAGTCAAAAAGCATTTTCTTCCCGGAGTTGTGTACGGAGTCGCCTGAGATTCGCGCGCTTCCATCAGACGTCAGGTGGAAGCTACACGAAACCTTGTTGAGGGAATGTGTATGTCATCTCTGGATTGCGCGTGTTCAGATTACCCAACCATTCACATGCTTCGTCGCCAAAGACATACCTCAATGCACAGGTTCATTACGAGTAGGTTTAATTCAGGAATTGCGTCTTGAGTTGGGTGACACGGCGATCACTTTCGGAAGCAAGCAGGACAGCAATAACGAGTTGGTGTAAGTTGTTATCATGAAATTTCATTCTGGCTCTTGCGACACGTTGCAGCAAGCAGCTTTTGGCAGCTCCGCAGAGTCTCTGTCTGCGGACGCCCCAGCCTGTGGATCTGTGTTCAACAATATGACGGCCTAAATTCTGCGATCAGTATCACGCATAGCCGAAGGTTGGCAAGTACGAGACTGCCACGTACCGAAAATGCTTTGGTGGTGAGCGCCGACATGCCTCGATCCTAGTGATGAGTTGCTCTCGGGAGCTAGGATGAACACGTCGGCCTCGTAAATTCGTCTTTCGGTCTGAAATGACGAGCCGCTCTTAGAGAGCGCTTTCGCCGCCGACTGCTCAACTCGAGAGCAATGCGACTTCGTACGGCGTCAGGTACGAGGCAGCAGGCGCCAGACCTTGCGTCAACGCCCACACCGTTCAGAGTCTTTCAAGCAGCAAGCGATCAGCTTCGCCAGCCATAGCAGCAGCCAGACGACGTTGGACATCTGTCTCTACATGCTCAAACTCTAATCGTCCCGGTCGTCCCTGTTATCTCGATCGCGCCCACCAGCTGGACTCCTGCTTCGGCTGCGATTGCGACGCGCACCACCCCTAATGCGTGTGCTACCGCCACCGCCGCCACCACCGCCGCCACCACTGCCGCCGTTGTTGTTCTTACCACCCGTGTTAGGAGGCGGCCGCACGAAGGCGAAGTCGACGTGGATTGTCTGGTCGAGCAGCTTGGTGTCATTAGCGCCGTCGATGGCGGCGCGGGCTTCTTGTAGGGTTGGGTACTCGATCAGAGCGTAGCCCTATTTGGGAAGAAGAAGTGGTGAACGGTTAACTAAAGAGGGTCTCTTGTGGCGCGTGAACAGAAGAGACAGCGCTTACCTTGACGTAACCACTACGGCGATCCAGGTTGAGGTGCAAGTTCTTGATCTCGCCATACTCGCCAAACAGGTCGTGGATGGTCTCTTCGTCGGCCTCCTCGTGCACGTTGGTAACGATGATGATCCAGCCCTCGATGGAACGCACGGCGGTCGCTTTGAGCTGCGTTTGCATGTCGTCGACTTTTGCGGCTGAGGTAGGTTCGACGGGGTCGTCGGCGAGGCCCGCGGGCGAGTGGACCTCGTCGATATCCATGTCTGCGTCGGCCATGGCTGTTTTGAGTGTACGATTGGTGTGAGTGGGAGGTTCTGAGTGGCAATTGGTATTTGTGTGTGGTTGTGTGGTGTGGGGGAAGGGATGTTTTGTTGCTGATATTCGCGAGGCGGGATCCCAGCGTTGCAAGGCTGAAGTGGAGCTTGGGCCTCGTCACTAACAAATTTCTGGGCATTAGTCGGTCTGCCGCCTCCCTCCACTTTTTGTCTGGGCATATCAACAGCCGAGCATACCGTCATCGGGCTGTCTGAGTCCAACGGACTGCAAGCATGCTTTCGAGCTCTCTTTTGTATCCTTTTCTTCCAGTATCTGCCGTAACAACGTTGACTCCGATTGCATTCGCAATGTAAGACTCTCCTCGCACAACATATTCTCTCTACTAACAGTATACGCAGAGCAAAGGCACTACAAACTACCTAATTGCTTTCAGTATAAGCTGAGACCTGACATTACAAATAGCCGTATGATGGTCAATTCATATTGAGGGAGGACCATGACCACCTATGGCCTGGCATCAGTCGTGAGAATATTGAGGGAGGATCATGACCAACTATGGCCTGGCATCAGTCGTGAGAAATGGCTTAGCGGCCTCGAACGCCGCAAGTTCACGACGGTGTACTTGGATAAGCAATAGCTGCCGAGATTGAAGACATGGAACTCAAAAATGATGTCGTGCTCAGGGGCCTGAAGCAACATTCGTCCTTGGAACTCACTGCCGAAAGACGCCATATGATGCCTATCTGGACGCAGTACCTGCCTGTGCTTACTGGCGGTTCGTGTTAGACAGCAGCACAATCCAAGAGAGAAATAACAAAATCGCACGTGGTTCTGCTTTAGGACTTGCCAGGCCCACATGACGGCATCATGACTACCCGCTTCCTCGACTGCACATCACTGCATCGCGCGTAGAGACAACCTCCTGCCAACTGCCATCTGAACGCTGACGTCGCCAAGCCACATTACAAGAGCAGCTATGGTAGGACACTACAAGAAAACAGAAGATGCGACGGACCGGCTACATCTGAGCCTTGTCGATAGGCTCCGGGACTACACCCAGCCAAATTCCGGCACATACACTTTCGATCAGCGGGCCTTGGGCAAAGGCACTTGGGTGTGTCTGATCAATACCGGATTCAACTGGGAACAATTTCCGAGTGTAAGTGCACACCTACCGAATCGATTGTGCGTAACGCGACCGGATCTGCTAACGCACTCAGGAGTTCGGGCGCCCGGATGACCCACGTCCTCTCCGAGTCTGGCGCGTCCCTGCCCACGTTCGAAACCGAGAACTGGAACAGCACGAGATAGAAGCCGGCTATTGGCAGCCCGATGACGATCTGGACTACGGAGATCCGTTTGACGGTGTCCCAGAGGGCCATGGAACACAAGCCGCTATGCTGGCCTGCGGCATGCGCAAAGGCGTCGCGCGTCAGGCAGGCCTCTATATGATCAAAGCAGGCGGCTCGGTCTTGAACGAGAATGGCGAGGTCGTTGAGGAAGACGTTTGTGCAGATGCTTTGCTCGCGTCACTCCAACATATCGTAGAGAAAATAGAGGATGGCACGCTCCTCGAGGGAAAGACCGTAGTGATCATCGATACTGGTGAGTGCCACTGACTAGCCTCAGCAGCGTGTTTCAAGAATTTGAGGAGCTATGCTGATACTTCGATATACACAGTCTGGAAGGCCAAGGGCATGGAAGTGTGGACTGAAGAGGTCGCGCAAGTTTTAAAAATGCTAGATCAGCTCGGTGTTGTCGTCTCAATCTCTGCGGGGAACGAGGGAAAGTTGAAGCCCTCCGGTTTAACAGACAGTTACACGCCCAACATACTAGCCGCACGGGAAAATTCACCCTTGATCATCGTCGGTGCGGTGAATTGCATAGGCCAGCTGGCCCGAATCTCGTCTGTTGGGTCGGCCAAGGTGCCGATCAACACCTATGCCATGGGCAAAGACGTCAGAATCATCGATATGTCCGTTGATGAAGAAACCTTGCAGGACGGAACCACATTCTCAGCGGCTATAGTGGTCAGTGTCCTCCGCACACGCCACATCCGCTCGGCCTGACCTTATCTGCGCAAAGCTGATTTACTGCCACAACATCAGGGAGGCGTCATCGCGTGCTACCTGTCCCATCCTGACTTCGCACAGCGTTTCAAGTGGTGCGATGAAGATGCACCGGGAGACACGGTGGGAAATCGCATCAAGAACTGGGTGTCTACGGAAGGCCAGGGCAGTTATCAGCGTGTGGCATCTGAGGATGTGTTAGATGGGCGAAGTGGCGATTGGAGGTGCGTCGTCCCCAAGCCTGCTGCCTCTGAAGACTTGCATTGAGACAAGCTAACATGGCGGTAGCGAGTATCCAATCCCAGCTCGCGTCAATGTGGTTTACAATTTCGTTCATGGAAGTCAGGGTGGCCTGTCTGAAGCACTCGGTCCAATTGACGGAGAGGCCGACCACACCACCCAATAGCACATATTTCGCACATGTCTTGCTGACGCCTTGACTTGCAGGAGAATCGCCTGAACATGTGGCCTCCCCCAGCCCATCATAGGCGTTCATTCCATTACTCAAAAGCAAGTAAGTATTCACGCCAGGGTGACAACAATGTGCGAATTTCAGCTTCAGTATTGTCCATGGACATGCGTCGAGATGCTAGTCGTTTGGGCGGTGACTGTGAGCGCGAGCTCCCAGGCGGTGGACCTTTCTTTATCTCCTTCTCTCGTTCTACCATATCAATGAACTCGCCATATGCGCCAGGACTTGAGATCCGGCTCTCGACATGCTCTCCCGAGACACGCTCGGCCGCCGTCCTAAGAAGACACGGTTTACCAATGCAAAACGTTGCTGTTATTTGCAAACACGAAGCAAAGGCCTTTGGCCTCGAAGCTCCCGGCCACCGTGCGACGCATCAGACGGGCGCAATCGAACCAACAAGAACTTTGGGGACGGTCCGCTGAGTGCGTTATGGGTATGCATTTGAGGCCACACTATGCTCTGTGTTCATGAGCCGCCCGCAGACTTCCAGAACGCGGGTGTGGGTACTGCGAGAGGTAGTGTGGGTGGCATTGTCAATTCTTGGGCACCCAGCGGAAGAGATTCATCAGCGCGACAGACGCCTTTGTTGAAGGCAAGATGATAGATGTTGATCAGGCCTCACTATAAACAAGGTGTCATTGTCATTATTGCTTTTGAATACCCTCGTTTTCACCCAGTTTGACATATCTCACCATTACTTGGACGCCCTTGCTGTTCGATATGCTTCCACCTGCGCAGCGGTTCAAAATATCGGCGCTTAATCAAAGCTTGCAACTATCCTGTCATCCGAGGCAGCAAAGTTCTGGCACCTAGTCGCGGGTAAGGCCTGTGCAGTCCACTTGCGTAATTTGCTCCTATGCAAAGTACCTTCATTGTCATATTTACAGCCCTTGTCCGTTCACACAAGTTTGCCCAAGAGTTTGATTTGAAGCCCAATGCGGCTGTCCCGCTCAGACCGGCGGGATCGAGGTCTGACAACAGCGACGCATCGGGGATCGAGTGTGCTCGGTGGACTGTTGGAGGAGGATGCGTGATCAACTAGGTCTTCGAGAAAAGCTACAAGCCATCCATGGATGTGAATACTGGTATGTATTCTGACTGCTACTACGTCAGACAGTTACTGCAAAATTGACATCACAGTATCGTATCCGCTGTGCAGCGGTCAGCTTGTATGACTTTTCTTAGACAGTCTACTTGTAAGGTGCTTTCACGAAGGTTAGGATGGATATTTAACAAGCGCTCATCTTCTTTCCCATCAGGAGCATTTGTTTCTGATTGCTATCTGGAAGAAACAATAGATTTCTGCGTTGAGGAACATGGGATCATGAAACTAGACGACGAAACTTACGGTCTAGTTTTGCAGACACATAGTAACGGTAGACACTCTCGCGAGAGCGTTTGGGGCAAGACCGAGGGGCTTTGTGGAGCAGCACGCTGAAGTACAGACGATATGAAACTTGAATGGAACAGTGTTGCATGTAGACAAATATATAGTGGCACCTTTGATTCCTCGACATGCTTCCCCATCTCTATTTGACTAGGCACAAATTATCTTCAGACATTTCCGGCGTACAGGCCGCTGATATCCGAGAGGCGCTTTCATGAAATGTTTCGAATGCATCTGACTGAGCTCTAATCACTGAAGGGCCTTAGACAGGATCTCGGTCAGTTGCTTCAGGACCCACTATCCTCCATCGTAGTATTATATTTTGTTTGGCCCCTTATCAAGTATAACAGCTCAACATAAAACTATGTCTTGTCGTCCCAGACTCCATACGTTCCGATTACCTTCAATGTCCTGCGTAGAGGCACCTCAACCGGGCAGCCTTTGATGCCCGCGAAATGTATCTGGCCCGTGATCCTGTAACGTATGATTGACCTAGCAACTTGTAACATTTCCTCTTGCCCGGTACTCTTCTTAACACAAACATACCCATTGCGCCAGGAATGAGCGCAAGAATATCGCCCTTGGCGGCGACTCCAGGGACTAATCCGAAATAGCCTCGCTCGGTGACTGTGAATCGTCTGCCATGCAATAGGTCAGTGCAAACAGTATGATAAAAGTCTGCTCCCGCTCGAGCCTTTTTGTACTTGACGTTCTTCTTATTGCTTGCTGCTTGCTTGTGTGACATTGCCGGTCTGCTTTGGGTATCGCCTTTCTTTAAGCAACTCAAATAAGTGGCGCGGTACTGGATCCAGATTGCCCAGTCTTCCTGATAGGTCCCTGCACTTATTGCCTCTGTGAATTCCAGGTCTTCATTGGAAGCATTGTATCGGAGACCGGTCTTAGACAGCGGAGGTATTTTCTATACAAATCGGCAATGTCCTTGATCTTTGTGACGGGAGCTTCGAAGACTTGAGAATAGAAGTTCAAAGTATCAAACATGGTGGCTCCGACATTCAGACAGTCTCCCGATATACTCCCGGCTGCCTCGCCATCGCTTCGTTGAGCTTGAATTCTACTGCCGTCCAGAAGGCCGGGCTGGCTGTGTCTCCGAATGTCCCATCAATGTGTCCAAGAGGGACACCTAGAAATATCCGAGATGCTCGCCTCTGTATGCTGGCAGTAGCTGAGTACATCAAAGCAATTGGTCGCGCGCACGTGTTCAGCAGCGAAGTCGACATAAACACGTTGAAGTATCTTTGTTTAGTCCGGCTTCACCGTCATACCTGTCTTTCCGGGTCCCCTAGGCAGGTCTAGGAATGCATAGACCCTATCTTTAGATCCGATAGACGTAGTGCCCTGGCTCCGTCCAACATCGCGAGAAGATTGACAACAACGATAGGATTTTCGGTTCGGAAAGTTCTTGACTCTTGGGGGTGACCGGAGTGGTAAAGATTCTCGAAGACAGCACATAACTCAAGGTTATGCACCTAAACGACCAAAAAAGCCCTCCAATTCGTCCACAAAATCGTCCTAAGGAGGGAAATCCAGCTGACCTGATGCGATCCCCAGATTACAGATGTTTCTCTAGCCAGTCCTGCTTCTTATACAATCCAGCCTCTCGTGAATCAAGTTTGCTTCAACAGATGCGAAAGAGAAGCAAGCCTGCGATCCGACTGGTACTCCAAAAGGAATTTGCTCGTGGGCCATGGGAAGGAGTTCCAGTCACGGAGGCCTTGGAGTTGGCACATCTACCGCACCATATCTCCCGTCTCCCTGACGACTGTCAAGGCATCATCCGCGTGGCCGTTATCATCGGCTCCGATATAAATGGATGTACGAGGTGCATTGCTGTAAATCTGACCCATCAAGGCCACTTGGTTGCTCTGCTCTTGTATGTCGCCTTCATTGATGCAAGTAGAGTCTGCCCACAATTCTAACGGCTCGGTCTGCCCCTGTCATATTTGCATAAGAGCCCTGTGAAGGTTTTCCATAATGTGCAATGAACGGCCACTGCATAGTATCTCACAGTTCCGGATGCTGCTTCCCCATACGTATGATAAAGCCATGAAATCGATTTCTCCGCCGTCCAAGGAGACTGTGTACAGACTGCATGCCAAAGGATCATCATCATTACCAGGGAAGAGAAGCATGACGCGAAAGAATTTCCCAGAAGGTGAGGGTTTATAAGTGTACTCTTGACAAGATATGGCCGAAAACATTGCTTGATGATTTGCCATTTTTACAAGGCCGCAGGTTGGCAGCTAGTAGATCAAGGTGGCGCTCCAAGATTGGTGAGACGAAGAGAAAAGCTTTCAGGTATATGATGGGATGCCGGCAAGCAAAGTAATGAGGATGAGAGGAGGGAGCAATGAAGCAAATGGGAGAGACAATGGACAGCTGACCAGGCTCTAATAGACATGCTGCATACGAAGTAATAGTTACCCAGAAGTCTACCTAGATATCTGACACAGCCTTAACACAGCTCGACTGAGTCTCTGTCGGCGAACTCAGGCATTGCTCTGACTGCAGATGAGCTGCATCGTGGTTGCATTCCCCTTCTCCCACTCAGCCACCATGTCCCGTCGCCATCGGCATCGGAGCCCACCATGATGACTCACGAGATTTGCATTCAAGATTGTTTTTTTACTGGCGGCGGCAGTATATTACCCTTTTCCTGCAGTTTTATAGTCTCTTGCCCACTCACCTGAGGCGTTGCGACTCGTAGGCGGTATCGTTCAAGAGTCAATACATCTACGAAACGACGAGAGAGCCATTACCACTGATACACTTCATGCACTGTAAAGCGGTAGTAATAGTAGCAAATTCTCATGTACTATGAATCTCAGCAGTAAGACCGCCCGTGCAGGGCAAGGATAATGTGCGATAGACGGAGCCATAAGCCTTCATCTACTACCCGGTTCTATTGTGAAAAGCTTCTAACCTTAGACGAGAGATTCGGCTCCGCCCTTTGCAAAATAAATTGAAAGAACATGAAAGTTCTAGCAACACTGTGATCGCCGTCAGAGCTTTGCGATAGCAACATACTAATGCCAATTTTGTCTTTTTGCCATGTGACCACATGGATAGTGCAGCGTACCTGTAGCGTCAACAAACCCCTCCTCACCTCACAAATCTCAACAGACAGCTTGTGTTTTTTAAGTCTATTCAGCTGCACTGGGTATGAGACAAAATTGAATCGGGATTGTGGTGACCGAGATCAGTTGAGCCTCTTGATGCAGACTCTCATAGCGAGGCTCCTGATTACAGAGGTTCCTGCCAAACGTCTCGACGGAAGAATATAGGGTAGTGTGCCTAAGGGTGGTTATCTCAAAATTGAGTAGTCTGCGGGCGATGCTAAAAGGAGTACCATGTTATACAGCACTGAGGTCCTCAGTGGCGGGTTCAGCAAGAGTGCGGCAGGTCGTCAAAGCTTTTGGCGGCGACGTCCGTAGCTCGGGCATCTACAGCCACAACACCACCAGACTGCGACAAGGCACACACAAAATAGTAAAGGCAGGCTTCACATTAGACCTCTCCTCGACGAGGAAAATACCGATTCCCAATGAGGCAACTCCTGTCTATCCTACAAAATGTAACCTGAACTCCGATGAAGCATTTCCGCTTGGTCGGCCTCCCGGCCGTGCATCCGTCCTGACGCCTAGACCTGGACCTCAGTTCCACCCCGGGAATGTAAACGCCTGACCAGTGACGAGAAGAATAACGCCATGCTTCCGAAAGAAATCCCTTTGCAGTAAAACCCATGTTCTCCTTATTTCTTTTGCTCCAGACTTTGGTTGGGGTATGTTCGCAATGGAACACCCATTGCGTGAAGAAAAGTGGATTCATGAAGTTCTCGAGGTGGTGCTGTGTATAACCATAACGAGCTCCTCATCCCTGCTTCTCACTTTTGTGTATGAGACATTAATCGTCCCCGGGGTTCCTTCACCAACCCATCATGCTCCTGGCGCTAGAAGGGACAAGAGCAGGTGTTTCGCGCATTCGCTCAAGTGTCTGAAAGGTCAACAACACAGACATATTCCGAACCTGCATAAATCAGAAGTACAAGCATGCACCTATGATTGACTCTCATCTGCCTAGAGAGATGTGGCCAAGCTTGAATGACCCCAGTCACACAGCTCCAACAACCATGAGTTGCCAGGAGCTCATCAAGAAAAGACCCCTCCCTTCTACAATCCCACGAGCAGAGATGCCGATAACACTCATGCCCAGGTCGAAGTACGTACGACCAAGGTAGCCATGCATATGCAATTCTCCACGTGAGCCTTGTGCAGTGTTGAAGCACAATGATCGGCCTGTGAAAAGGGAAGTCAACCGAATTTGCGATCACGCCAGTTGCCATCCTGCCATTTCCCACGATTTACTCTGTTAGTCTGACGTCTCTAAGCGTCTTTCTTCAGCGTTGGCGAACAGCAACGCGCAGCTGCATCCCGAAGCTTGTGGCTCTTGAGCTTGATCTTCACGATCTTCCTAGACTTGGCCGAGCCGGGCAATGGAGTGGGATCTGCTGCACCCGCGAGCTCTGTCCCAGCGCTAGGACCAGAGGGAAGCGGCTTGCGGACTTTGCCTGAGGGCAACGGGGTCTTTTGCGGCGCCGAGAGGCTCTGCGATGACGAGCCCGCGCTGAGGGTTGATGTGAAGGAAGTTCCAGCGTTGGGTGGTAGTGGTGAGGTAGCTTGCACGCGCACTCGCGCGGCGGACGTAGCCACGATTGAGTCGGCAGCGTCCTCGCCGGCCCGAGGGCTCGGAAAGGAAAAATCGGCCATCATGCGGCGATTTGACTCTGTGAGGTGCTCGGGCCGATATCTGAGCTTTACAATCCTGCGGTGAGGAGCGGGTGGTCCGGTCTCAGGCGCCTCGGTTTCGGCGAGCTTGCGCTTCTTATTTATCTTGGCCATTTTTCCACTCACCAACAGACGAGCAGGCTCTGGTGTAGGTGAGGCGGTAACGGATGGCGCGGCGAAGGGAAGCTGTACCTTTGGCCGATTGAGCACCGAAATGCTATCGCCTCGCTCCAGCTCGGGAGTTAGACGCGGAGCACTCGTGACCGAGTGGCCAGGGCGAGATGTTGCAACCGCTTGGGTGGGACGAGGTGAGGCCACCGATGGAGAAGGACGAGGCGATGCGATCGCTGATGGCGCGGGACGCGGAAATGCAACCACAGGTGGCGCAGGACGTGGGGATGCGATTGATGGCGCAGGACGGGGACTGGCGGCTGCGATAGATGGTGCACGCGACGCTGGAGCCGGCAAGGGCTCCGGTGGTTTCGAACTCGAAAATGTTCCCGTGCGTGAGATCTTAATCTTCTTCTTCTCTGGTTGCTTCTCCTTCTCCACTTGGGGTTCTCGTTGCACAGTGGCTGCGACTGAAGTCGGGGTTGGAGCTGCAGCTGGCGTTGGAGCTAGCGGGACTGTTACAAGTGAAGCGGATGACTCGACCGCTTCCTCCTTAGGGATGGCGTCTACTTCAAGCTTCCTCTTCAAAGCCGTCTTGTGGGTCCTTGTGAAGTTAAGTATGAGGACCTACAAGGTGTTAGCAAAAGGTCAACTTTACGAACAAGATGGAAACATACTCGGCCGGGTTTGCCGTAGCCCCTAGACACCGACCATCTAACCGGGTACTTCATGGTAATCAGCATCTCGTCCTCCTCAGGGAACAGTAGAGCGCAGAGCTCCAGCAGGTTCCTCTTCTCAGCCACACCAATGACGGGCGAGTCGAGCGCCTTCCATAGTTCCCTTTCTAGATTCTGGTCGTTCTCGAGCACCTCTTTCAGGGCCTTTATCGCAACGGTGATGTCTTTCTGACGCGCAATCTTGTCCTGCTTTCGCTTGATGATATCGTCACCCTTATCAATGACAAGACCAAAGTCGTCATCGTCCTCCATCATGATGTCATTATCCTCCTCTGGATTCTGGGGGGGTGCGATGGCTCGAGCAGCTGCCTCGCGGTGCTCCTTGACATCCAACTCGCCGAAAGCGATGGCAGCCAACCCATGCGTAAATATCTTGAAAAGCTGGTCACGCACGAATGGGGAGCGATGAGTACTAATCATTGCCACCATGAGCTTCATCACTTGAGGTCGGAGGAGATAGCCAAGCTCGGTTAGTGCCTCGAATGCCTTAACGAATACCGACTCAGAATTCTCATCCAAGCAGTACCGCAAGAAGGCAGTGGCATCGCTCTCGATGACACCGGACTTCATCAGCTTCATCTTGCAGTCGAGAGCCGTGACGGTCCAGATGTTGTTGTACGTGTACATCCATTCGTCCATCTTCTCGTATCGGTCGATCTGCTCGATAGCCTTCGCCACAAAGGCCTTCAACTCAGGATCAAGTCCTTCGTTGTTGACGCCATCCGCACTTTTAGTACGCATGAGACTGATGGCCAATGCTTCAAGAAGCTTTGCGACGTAGAAATGTCCCGAATAAAGATTTTCTTCGTCATTGTTAAAAATGAGCTGGTCGAGGATCAACTGCCGAGCTTCGACGGGGCAGAAGGGCAGGCCTCCGCGGATCTTGGCCAGCGCCATTGGAATTTCCGCCTGAACGTGGTATTCCCGCTTGTTGAAAAAGTTGTTTGGCCGAGGTGTACCAGTGTCTGGATAGCAGTAGAATTTTCTGAACACGCGGATCAAGTGATGCATGCCTCGAAAATTGTTGGCTGGTTCAGCGTGACGAGTCAAAGCTCTTGCGGCCATGCATCGGATGCCGTAGAAGTATCGCGTGTCGTAGAGGGTTCTGAGCAGCATAGTAGTTTGAATGTTGCTTGGTGCATTATGCGTGAGTGCCAACATAGATTCAACCTGACCGGCGATATCGCGGTCCTGCTGCAATTGCGCGACGGTCATGTAGACCTTGAAGTTGGTCTCGAGATCGTAGATCCATTCGAAGTCGCAGTCGACCCGGATCCACTCATAGCTCTCCTGGTCCATTTCCGCTTGAATGTGCTCGTCCCAATCGACAAGTCGCCAAGATGCCATATCGTCGTCGTTGGCAAGCACGTCACCAAAGGTACTAGGTCCGCGACCTTTATCATCTTCGTCTCCATATCCATCCTCGTCTATCCGATCAGGGTCGCGAGGTCCCCTGCCTTGCTCTCTTGCCTTCTTGCTCTGACGATTTCTCTTAATGCGCTTGTACTTAGTATTGTAGGGCATGGACAGTCTTGATCCCTTGGTGGCAGATGCATCAAGCTTGATTTCAAGACAGTGTTCATACGGTGTTCCGTCGGCCTCGTGGACACGGAATGTCATAGGCCCGGTGAATGTCAGAGGGACTTCGCTGGCCTCGACATTGCGACGTTCCTCGATAATATCTCTCCAGAACTCGCTCTTTTCGAGCTTGCGCGGCTCCTGTGACCACTTCGCCTGATTCTGTAGGACGGTTACCTCGACCTCTAACCGCTTCTTGTTGAAGCGTTGGGTAACAGAAAATCGTGGACAGCCAGAGCCGTGGACCCATTGGTCCCAGAACTCCTCGAGGCGCAGCCTGCCACGCCTCTCGCAAAATCTGCGGAAGTGATCTGTCGATATCACACTAGCGGCGACGGCATCGCTGTCCAGTGCACCTTTGGCCTCGCGGATTCTCTGCGATATCACGCGGGTCACTCCCATGGAGTTGGAAGATTTCATCAGGCGTCGGTCCAAAATGAAAATGACCAAGGTGGCTTTGAGGGCCATGAATTCCTTTTCAAAATCCCCCAAGTGCAGGATCCGTCCCAAGTCGTGTAGGGCGGGCCGTCCGTAGTCCAATTGAGTCAACTTTTCCGCCATGATCCTCATCTGATATCGGTAGTAGTTGTTACCTGCTAGGTTCCGCATGAACAGATCCGTCATGTAATACGCGAGGCCGACGACGATCCAGGTATCTGTTAACTTGTCGGGCTGCATGAAGATACCGAAGTATTGGCTTGCGAGGGTATGCACAAGTTTCCTGGTCACCTCGATCTCTGTGTCTATCACGTCCTCGGTGTACAGGAGTCGAGTGCTGATGAGGGAAAATCCCTGCAGGGGCACAGTTTCTTCCACCATATCGTCCACAAAGCACATCTTGTAGCTTTGCTCATCGAACGGGTACTTGTGGAATGTCAAGGTAAAGAAATCGGCGGCGCATGCCATCGGCTGACATGTATTGCAAACCTCGTCCCTCCGGCCCGGCAAGCAGTAGCCGTGGACCTTGACAGCCTGGTTACCCAGCTTCTGCTCAGATTCCTCGGAACGATAGGATGAGTAAAGGTCCACGTCCTCGAATGGGCCAACAGCGAAGCCGACGTGCTGGGCGCCACAGTTCTTGGCCTCGAATTCCATGGTCTTTGTTTCTTGGTCCTCACGAGTGCCAACGAGAGTTCCAGAACAGACGGCGGTCATTTCCAGCAGCTTGTCATCCTCAGTCAAAGAGGTTTCCCTGGAGCCCGGAGCATTGGTCTGCGCCACCGGGTGCGAAGCCAGGGACTGACCGAGCGCATCAGCGATGGTCTTTGGGAATGTGAGGGAGATCCTCCAATGCGCAAGTCTAGTGCGATCATCAACACACGGGAATAGGCAGCTGGCGTAACCGGGTTCAGCGGAATGCCTGGTGAATGCGTGGGGATACCGATCGTCGCCGTCTTCTACGCCGACAAAGTGCAGACCGTCTCGGACATTGGTAATCTTGTAGGGTATCGTAATGATGAACAGGTTTGGGCCCGGAATCCCAGGAGTCTGCGGCTGGATCTTAATCATGCGCTTCTCCGGCTTGAACCAAATCTTCAGAGAGCGGACAGCGGGCTGGCAACCCTTCTGCTCCCTTATGGACAGGGGAAGCTCGGCGCGCTGTGTGGGCTGGAGCGGCTTCATGCGACTGGCGCGCAAGTGATGCTGGCGCGCGGTCCAAGTATAGCCCTTCGGTGTGTCCATAAGCTTGTAAGGATCCTCAAACTCAACCCTCACTTTCATGTTGTTAGCGGTGACGGCATCTGTGTCGATTTCGCACTGTCGCGCGTCTAGGGTGATGAAATCCAGGCTATCATCCTGCCTGAAGATCTCAAGTGTGACTGTTCCGATGATCTGCTTTTCGCGCAAGCGTAGGCCGAGCTGTACGTGCTGTGATACGATTGTGAAGGGCTCGTAAGTCGGTTCTCCGTCGAAGGGACCGGCGCCGTTCGCTGCCGGGGCTGCGTCATTCTCCATAATCTCGATTCGCGGGGGGTTCGACTCGAAAACGATCATGTACGGCGATGTGCGTCAGTCGCGTCCGAGGACGGTTTACACAGCTTGGTGAGCTTCCCCAAGGCTCAGACGCGTGATAACTCGATGCCTGGCGCAGGTGCCATGCAAAGCAGGAGGGGTCGCGCAGTTGCCTGCTCGATAGGAAAGTGATGTCGCGTACGCTGGGTGATGATTGAACGTCGTAAAGGCGGTAGAAGCTTGAATCGGCTCTCAGAGCTTGTCGCAAAGGCTAATTTGTGGTTTGCCCTCGGGTCGCCTGACTACTTCTGGAGGAAAGGATTAGAGAGAGGGTGTTACGAAAGAACTGTTTGCTGTTGGTGGCAGGTGGATAAGTTGTTGGAGTTGGATTGTGTCTTGCCCTTGCGCCAGAGTCGGTCGAAAGGCGGCAGGCGTGCACGGGCCACTTCCACGCTGCAGTGGAGCTTTCTCCGGACTATCAGCTCCCCTAGTATGGGCCAGATCGAGCTACTTTGGTATATTGACACAAGAAGGAGCTCCTCGATCAGCCTGAGGTAAGCCAGAAGCTCAGCAACTCTCCGACAGTGAGTGTGTATCTGTAGATTGGCGACTTATCGTGAGGTTGTCCCTGCTAAATGAGCATTCTGTAGCGGCAGGCAGAATCTACAAGCTGTCACAAGCTAAAGCACATCCCTGTCCACTGCCCCACTCTTGCACAACAAGGATGACATATTGTGGCACAGGAACTGAGAAGGTACCACAGTACAGCATGCTACAAATATTCTGCTTGCCTCACTCCTGGTTCCCAAGGCCCATGTTCATACAACAAGCACTTCTCTTCCATAATCTTCAGATTACTGGATTCCATCTCAAATCACCTTCCAGGATTCTGAACACCGTCAGAAGCAGCTGCCAACACTCATGACACCAACACCTGCAAAGTGCAACACATATATAAGAACATACTATAGTAGGCAACAGATCATGGTTGGCATGATGTATTTGGTATTATCCGTATTTCACTTCCTTCATGCGCTACCTGCCCTGTCCATTCCACCCCACCAATGCGCCGCTTTGAGTATGCTGAGCAACTAATATGTGCTGTCGTGAAATCACCCATGACCGGAATGCATCGCTACCCATCCAAGCCAGAAGAGTGTGATCCGGTCCCCGTACGCCCCTTCCCACCCCAAAATCAAAACCAGTGATCGACCTAGCCGACTCGACTTGACTGCCTACAGACTCTCACTCTCGATTTCTCGACGACCGCTGGACCCGTCGCAGTCGCCTAGCTCGAGCCTTCAACAGCTCCTCGTCCCTAAACTCCTCAGGCAGCTCGAAGTCTTGCTGCTCAGGCTCAGGCACCGGTTCGCCCCACGCCATCACCGTCCGACCGCGTCGTCGCGATTTGTTCAGTGCAGCATCTCGCAAATACGGTTTTTTGAAGAACGACTTGAACTCAGGGGGTGTGGGCGGAGGAGCTTCCAGTACTGGGACTGGACGACGTCGAGGGGTAGACTTGGCCCCGATCCGTGAACGCGCCATGGCTTCTTCGAGTAGTTGCTTCTTGACGGACGCATCGACATCGCTTTCAGAGATATTGCTGCCAATATCCTCGGCACCCTCGCCATCTTCAAGTGCGCCCGATTCCTCTCCTGACAGCTCGTCCGCGTCGTCCTCGGCCAGGTCTTCCTCAGTATCAGGCTGTGGCGATGCAGCTTCCTGCGAAGCACGGCTCGTTTTGGCAGCACGATCCTTTTCCAGCTTCAAACGCTTCTCCTCCGCAGCCCACTTTCGGAACTTTGCCAAAACCGCCTCACATTTGTCGATGAAGTGTGCGCGTGCCGGTTCGAATTGTTTCTTCTTGCCTTCGGTTATGCCACTCACTCCCATGGTCTTCAGCCAATCGGGCCCCCGAAGGCCGTCAAGAAGCCGGATGACCTGCTCTTTCTCATGCTGCGATCGGCCCTTCTCTGCATTTCTAGTAATTTTCTCGTTCCGAGACTCTTTCCGATGTATGGGCTCGTAGTATGAATCTGGTAAAGGATCACTCAAGATTTTGCCCTTATACTGGGATTCGAGAAAGCTCAGATCGACAATCTGCGAATCGTTGAGACTAGTGCACAGAGCATCGCTGTAGGTGCGAATGGGAACATTGGTAGGTAGGGAGTGGGGCTCTCGGCGCGGCAGGGAGGATGACGGAGATGAGTCGAGCACGACGATAGGGGTGTCGTGCATCAGAATGTCTGCGAATAACAAAAAAGGTCAGCTCTACCACCGCTCGATGGAATTGATTTGCATCTGGAAAGTTGAAAAAGTACGTACGGTGCTCCTTGGGAATGTTGCCAATCACTTCGTCATATTCGGGAAAATAGGCCGAGAGCTCGCTCTTGTAGCGTACGCCCTCCTGAGAGCGCAGCTTGCGGCCCTGGGTGTTGCTGTTGGCCATGTCGGCCGAGCTCGGCTGTAGTCTGTCCAACTCATGCTTAATTCCATTGACGACTTTCTGATTGTGTTTTGTGAGACGAGGTGCACTGATGCCCGTTGCTGCGGTGGCTATATTGTGCGCAGGTGGTGCGTCAGAAGGCGCTGGCGCGGGGCGTAGGGCCTGGTTCGGCTCAGGGGCATCGGGTGGAGAATTGGGAGTGCCCGGGCGCGAGACGGTGTCGTGGTTAGGGGGGCTGTTGTGGGTCGTGGTGACGCTGAGCCGGCGCGCTGGACGGTGGTGCTGGTGGTGCTGTGCATTCTCTGGATAGAGACGGGCATGATACTGGCTCTTTGAGGGTATCTCGATCTCGAACTTCGTCTTTTTGGCGGGCTTGAGGCTGTAGGCGAGGTTGGTGGCCTCGTGGAGGCGCTTGAGGGGCCGGCCGGAGTTTGACACCGACTGTTGGAGCAGGCTGCTGTGGTTGTTGTGGTTATGGCTGTGATGGCGCGTAGCGCGCTGGACGGGGCCCTCGGCTCTACGAGTAGAGCGAGTGCTGGTTGCAGTCATGGCCATCTCTGGAGATGCGATCTCCTCGCATGATCTGGCGGTCGTGCGTGATTTGATGACAAGCCGGCGGGATCAATGGCGCATTGATGTTTGTTGATTCAATGGCCAGTTTTCAATACCTAGGGCGATTGCGGCTGTGGTTCCAATTGCAGTGTCTGACGGGCTTGGGCTGGGGCAACGGTGCTGGGGGCAGACGGTTTGATTGAGATGACATTGCGCCGCTGAGAATTGGGGAAAATTTCCAGGCGTGTTGCGCCCTGTGGTCACTGGTTGCTTCTGGATTAGGCCCGGGAGCACTGCCCGAACTGCGTCAGAGCCTGCAGATGCCGTAAGTGCAAATGCAAATTAAATGCGCCCGCCTCCTTGAACGTTCTGATCTTGAAGCAAGGGCGAAACCGCTCGCCACCATTGACTGACTTGCACTTCATCACATGCCTGCCCCAGTCTTGCATTTCGTGTACTTCTTAGAACAAACTCTGTTTTCGGCGGTGTTGGGCTGAATGTCTGCTTTGCTAATTCCGTACAATGCCCACGTCTCCACGCCATTGTTGCGATCATCCAATTTCCCTTATTGCGTCGCTCGTCTTCGGCAGCTCGCGCGTCTATCTCAGCCTCAGACCCCTTTCCACTTGCGCGTCACGGTTTTGTCAAACTTACCCTCACCACTGCGCAAACGCTATTTTTGTACTGATCAAATAGTTTCTACAGAGGCTTCCAGTGAGGGTCTCTGGCCGACGCCTCCAGGAGGTTCTCAACTTCCGTCCTGCTTCCGCACTACCACTTTGCGTTTCTCGTACTCTCCATCCCGTTCATTCCAAAGTCAATGGACGGCTATCAACACAACGCCAGTGCGAGCAACTCGGCCACGAGATCAGCAGCACTGTGGCAGACGATGACAACTTGCCCAGCACATCTCATGGTCCTGTCAAGTGACTGCTAGACTGACTGTGTTCAATCGACGGCATGGGGTGAGTTGATCTGAACGCGTTGACTGTGATGCTGGTCTAAGTCGTGTCTCCGCGGAGAATACGGAAGGCCAATGGCGTCAGTCACTCAGTCTACGGTACCCATCACCTTCTACAACGTCGAGGACGGATATCGTCGTGCTGTGCGGCTCGAAGCTGCTCTTCACGACCCCAACGAGGCAAAGGCCAACGCACTCATTTTATTCAAGAACCTGTGGCCCTTCTAAGGTGCAATGGGCAGACTTTCATCATCACCGAGGCCAAGGAAATCACCACCGAAATATGCCCAGGTGGCTGCTGTGGAAGCCGTCGAAGGTCGAGCTTTGGGCTGTAGGTTATAGACTCGCTGGCGTACACGCTTTGCAGGATGAGTCGTTGCTGACGCTTTCCTGCCATGCTCTGTAGGGTTAGACTGCATCGCCTGTCAAAGAGATGGAGGATCTGTCGAACTTGCTGCTGCGGCTGTTGACCAGCCAAGCAATGTCTGGCGTGGCTGCGTGCGGCTTCGGTCGATTTGAGCAACAGTCATGTGAGCTGCTAACATAAGAAGTACATGTTGACGGTAAAGATGCATGATGACTAGGAAGCTAGGTGGTGAATTCGCCGGTACTGCCTCGGGAGGTGCGCCAGTGGTCTTGCTCCACACCTTGTTGACCCATAAATATGCTTTGCACAATGTAGATTTCACTGGTAGGACATTCAACTCAAGTAGCAAATCAATACAAATGAACTTGCCAACATATATGACATACGTTTTTACATCAACTCGATTCACACCCACTCCCGACCTTAAAGCGCCCGACTATCACGGCTCAACGTAATTACTGGTACGTTGAAAGAACGACAGTCGCCTTTCGGCTTCCGAGCCGACCTTAATGCGAGCTGCGTCTCTTCTTGTGCCGTTAGAAGATTTGAATGGGTCTCGGCCTCGGTCATACAGCAGAACCACAAGACCAACGCGAAAGAGGCTTGAGCCTCGGTCCTGTAGCCTGTGCGTCCACAACACCACATTCGACTTGTATGATGCAACTGGAAAGTGTGAAAAACGGTGCCTATGTATATGTGTTCGAAAAGATACTAAGAATCTTGGAATTTCTCCCAGACATGTAATAAGTACATCTATGATAAAAGTAGGTAGTAGAGTATGTTCTTTGAGACCAGCGGTACATACCACGGGCCTAGAAGCCGGACCAAGCTTCTGGAGTGATGAATACTGGAACAATCATCTTTGCATCAATCAGAGCTCATCGCATTCGGCCCAGTCGCGTAGGATTTGAGAAGCTTGTAGGCCGGCTTGGTCTCAATTACCTACCCTAGGTCCAAACCCATTTTCTAGGCACATTTTTGGTGCTCGAATCTATTGTCCTCTCCCTTCACTCGAGAGCCTCTGACTTCCTGAAAATTCGAGGGTCGTTCCCCGTGTGGAGCGTGGGCCAGAGTGTACTACTGTAGCAGCTAAGGTGGAGGGAGGTTTTTAGTAAAGATACTGAAGGCGGCACTTTGCCTGCCTATTCAATAGGCTCTCTGCTAGCCAGTCTACTTAGTCTTCCTCCTTGATTCAACACAAGGACACACTTCAACACAACCCCTCTTCGGTCTCCAAAAAAATATAGCTAAAACTCGTTCCCCTTCACAAATCCCCAGCGAAAAGCCTATATTATTTACAAGCCATAGACCCCTTTTATGCTCTGAGTACATATCAGTACACGATGAAAAGCAAAGAACAATTGCTTCTTACTTCAAACTCAGTCTCTGGTGCGTGCCACCTTCCAGACAGTCTCCCAGCAGAGGAGGTTGTCTCCGAGACAAACGCTGCTGACCTAGTATACCTGCTGTAAAATACGAGCGCATCTGCCCATGTCATGAATGCTTACCTGAGCCCTGGTGAGTGCTCATCCTCACGATTCCTATGTCTTTCCTCTCGTCAACATCGATATGCCTCTACAAAGTGTTGTCTTCTGTTCTTCTGTGGTGCCCACATTGATGCTGTGGATGTTTCTCTAGCTGCTGTTGGACAAAAAGACTGATTTATAGAGATAAAAGTCTGGCCACCGCCGCTCAAAAACCTCTACTTCGCCTCGCTATACTTACGTCCTTTGACAAGTACTGATCGTTCAAGGTCTTGGTTGTTCGGGGTCAGGGCGGGCATAGTCACGAAAAGGGCAGTGATTGAAGTAGCATCCTGCTACTTCGTATCCGCTTGAACGCGATTGCTCTTGTGAGACTGCTGTAGCTAATGCTTGTTCCGACAAGATTCTTCCATACCTAGGTAAGAACATTCAAGCGTCTATCACCTTCGTGCCGCCACATTGCTACCGTTTTCCATTCGTCCCAGCCGTACTCAACCTCGCAGACCCAAAGGATGGCATTTGCCAGCATTTGCCAATGGCAACGCGTAAGCCCACTTAGTCTCGAATCCCAAACCCCCGAATACTCTTCTAATCTTCTCATGTCCCGTATGGCTTGCTAGCTCGGTCCGTCTCTTGCGCAACGCGTCGCTCAACGCGATGTCTATCGTACTGATCGATACAATATCACCGCAAAGAGTGACCATGTCAGCGGACACAAGGCACAGCGCAAACGCTACTCGTCATGGGACGATGCCCGCCATCTGCAAGTCGACGATGCCGGTTATTTTGAGGTTCTGTTCAAATATCAGTCGATCGCCTTTATCGTCGTCGTATTTCAGAAAGAACTTATTCTCAGAATCGGGCAACTGGGTCGCATTATCTTGCAGGAAGCGGTATACCAAGTAAGCTTCGACAGGAAACTGGGGATAAAGCTGACCGTCCGCAAACAATGCTAGGTAATGCTCTGCCTAGGCCGTGCAGTATGCCACTGACGCCTCGAATGGTCCGTAAGGATGAAGACAGACGAATCTGTCGATCGCCATAGCAGAGACCGATGGTAGGCTGTTGGGAAACTCGATGTACATGGACCCCACTTGTGTAGAAGGATGCTTCGCCAATTCCTCTAAGATATCGGCGACACTCCCAGAGGTCTTCCAGACCTTGGCGGTAAATATCCGATTGTCCGTCCCACGGCTTGCCCGACAACTCCTCCATGAGAAGAAAACATACCCCCAACATCACGGTCGGTGTTTTGAGACGGATTGCCAGATATAAAGGCCCGCGGTACTGGTACAGCGGTAGTTTCCAGAAACTCGAGGGTTGCATACTCGCTGCGAATCAGGTATGCTGCGAGAGAGACTGGGAATCCGACAGCAATGAACGCATGAATTCCCATTGTAACAGGCTTTGGAAGGTTTGATCTTGTCTTTGAATCCTCGGAAAGGCACGATTAAAGTCCGAATTGTCGATGATAGCGAAAACGTTTTTTTCTTGGACTCAAGATTCTCCGGCAACTACCCTCCGTTCCCTCCACCATCCGGGCCTACGGACGTGAAATCCGGACCTCGACAACAAGTCCATCTGGGTAGCCCGCCTACCCAAGTAGCCTATATTATTATGTATTTTGACACAAGATGTTTTCCTAGCGATTATCCGGTAGTCGATGATTCCACAGGCGATCATATTGGGGGTATTTACGCCCCCCGCCCCAAAGTTGATTATCGACTGGGAGATTATTTTACAATTCATTATTCAGAGATTTTGTGGGCGAGCAAACCAGGTGTCGAAGTCTGCGGGCGTGTCATTCGTAAGCGATCAATTCTTAAAATTAAATAGTATAGTTCTAGGTATTCCCTTAGCGCAATCCTGCCTTTTGCGCTGTTTAGAAGCTATTGGAATTCTGGGCGAGTATGCCGAGTCGGACTTTGTGGATTCTTAGTTTGCGGCACAGATAGTTTGGGGACCACAACCTATACACCTTCGTCATTCGCGGCTGACTTCTCTTCCATTCACAATTCTTTCTGTGACTGGTCTGGCTCATGTTCTTTTACTTGCAAGCTGTCGCCTGGCACTCTCACCTCTGTGTCATCTATATTGCTCCCTACCTACTACTTCACCATGTCGCGTCAATCGAAACCCAAGTCCTCGAGGCACTTGATGAATATCGAAATACGATCAAACCCCATAATCGCAAGCTGATGGAGCTCATCGTCGCATTCGTGGAGCAAGCCAAAAGACCCAGCGATATTGAAGACGACGACGAGGACCCTGCCAACGGCCAGTCCGACAATACACTGAAGATGAACTACCTCAGCGAGAAGTTCGGTAACGCCGACTGGTCAGCATTCGGCGACAGGATAGACTAGCCCACCGATATCGTGACACACTTCGACGACATCGCCGCGGCGCTGCGGCTTGACGGCACTTACGCCCCGTGGGTTCCGTCCGGCGACCGCGCGCGTTCCGCGCAGAAGTACCTCGCAACCCTCGAGGGCGCCTTGCCCGAGAAGTCTCTCGACGAAGTTCGGGCTACCATCGCCTTGCCCGAGGAGTTTCGCATCTTGACCTCGCATATCGATGGCCTTGTTGGATGGGGCAGTCCATCGTACCGCCCTTACGAAAGTTGGCTTGTTTCCTGGGACGGCTCTGGTGAGGATAGCTCAGAAGATGTCGTGGAACGGGTAGGAGGTCCGGATCAGCTTCCTGGCGAGCCTGGCGTATGTCCCGTGGATCAGTACGATATTGCTGCAATCTGGAGCCCGAGTTTCCCTGCTCAAGATCTGGATTGCTACATCGCCTACTGTCGCCCCAGTGGCGCTAAGGAAGAGGGCTGGAAGTGGCGCTACGCTGTGATTGGGGTGAATATGGGTGTCAATATCTTTGATTCTCTCCCAGAATTCCTGCGGTGGTATATGTCGCGGAGGTTGCCATCTTCTGAGAAAGTTGTGCAGAATTTGTCGGTCAAGGACGTCTTCGAGTACCGTGGAGGCAATTCTCCGTGATCCCGCATACTTGTCTCGAAGTTTTGGGGTGGATTCTGCGTACACAGGAAGCGCGCGTCTGATAGATATAATGAGACGGGAGAGTACGAGCTGACGTAATGCTCCGCACGCATGGGTTCCAAGTCGCCGGGTCCATGATGTTTCTCGCTCGCGATGTCGCCAATAACTCCAGCAGGACTCAAGAGACGTCGAGCCTGTGGTGAGAGGTGCTGTAGGTTGCAATTACCTCCGGCTGCAACCTCAGACCGTGGGAATACTTACCTAGGTAGGGTATGGAGCCGAAGATAGAAATGAACATCATCAGCAGCAGAACCACATTCCGAAACAGGAGCCCGACAACATCTTTCGAGATTCGAACCTTGGTTAATACCAGAAGTAAGTCAATGTCATGTTTGTTGCAGGCTCTCTCATGATTCTTACGTGAACTTGGCTTCCACGAGCTTGTCTACCCGCAGAATCTACACGCCGCGTACGAGTACATTGACAAGCACAGAGGCAAGGGATGCAAGCACTCCAAACGCAGCACGCAGTGCCGGGGAGGGCGCTTTGAACGCGGCTTTTGTCCACGTGCTCGTTACACTGGGCCACCGGGAAATTATGAGAAAGCAAAGCGTGAATCGGCCAGCTAAGTCGCACAGTGCAAAGGGCGCGGCGGCCTCCGCGGGAAGTGGTTCAGTTGTAGCTTAGCCTGGCGACCAACGCACCCATCCAACACCTATGTATCATGTCAAATTGAGCTCTAACATCAAGCCTTGATCTGTTCCATGTGAATTAGCATGTGTCGAAACAAGTCCATATCCAAACGAGAGATTATACTCATTGCGAGCGGTGCCACTCTCCTGAGGTCCGCCGGCTGTCATCAGGGCAACTTGAATGCTTCAAAGACTGGCGCGCAGCAGCATCTGCGCGAGAAGAGCCTACGTTCGTTATCCAAGACAGACCTGATCGGCTGCTATAGGGTGTTGTCTTTCAAGAGCTCCTTCGTAAATTACAGCGAGTCCAAGAGGGATGTTCGTTCTGCCATACAATATGCATAATTGTTGTGGGACTTCCAACATTTCGAGATTAGTGTGCGTTGAACCCTCCTAAGATTTATGTTGCTACGCAAACAGACGCGGCTGCAGTACATAGTATATCAGTGCAGACAACAACTGTGACCTAAAACAATTGGCTCGCACCTCCCGTATGCACGTCTCCAAAGTCAGCTAGACATGGATCGAAAAGCCGTCCGCAGTCAGCAACACGCGCAATGCCCAGCCTCATGACCGAGTGAAATATAGTTCGCATTGGAGATCCGAACTGTTCACCAGCCACGTCGACAACGCGTTCCATCGAATGCCAAGGTCATCCTGGCAGCCCTATGAAGTCTTGCACATTGCGCGTCTCCTTAGTTTCCGTCTTCGCGCCGCCGTCCTAAAAATGACTTCCCCTCTAGCTCGCCTGTCACTTAGTAAACCTCTGAGCTCTATTCAAAGTCTTTGTTTCGCTTTGCTTCAATCACACCAGCCTATGGACCCTATCTACTGTGTAGAATCCAGCGGCCGTCCAACTTGGTCGCAATGCCTCAGTCACATGCGAAAGATTCACAGGGTCCGACGTCATCGTCTCCGCAATCCACGACCCTGAATCACAGTCGCACCCTACCAACTCCTCCAACGACACACTCCAATTCAATCAGTCCCGACGATGGCACAGGGAATGCTAACTCCGATATCCCTACCGCCAAGATGTTGTCGCACGCTTCCACAATATCACACACTTCCATAGACACCCAGTCGTCCCAACGCTCGCGCAAAGGATACATGGACTCCCTCGTTCCGCCCTCCGGCGAGGATATGGCGCGCATCACCCAGGTGCAGCTCGAGCGCGAGAAAGAGGAGAAGCGCAAGGGCCGCGAGAAAGAAAAGCAAACACGACAATCTACCCAGCTTTCGCACTCGAGCTTGGATGTTCAACAGACTCCAACCAAGGAGCGGCACAGTCATGGTATTCTCCGCGGAATCCGGCACAAGAAGTCGAAAAGTGCGAATGCACATTCTCGGCAAAGTAGCGCTGGCGCCGCAGCCGCAGCGCCTGTTGCAACCGGCGCAAATAATACAGGAGAATCAGAATTAGGCAGCGGCGACGATGTACACATGCAGCACGCAGCGACGATGATACAGAAGACTTTCCGCGGGTACAAGGCGCGCCGGGAGATGAAGGGTCTGGGACTGGACGCGGATACACGATGGACGCATGCGATCCGCGAGTTGCAGTTCCAGCACCTGGTTCAGCCGCGTGGAAAAGACGACGTGCCTATACCGGTTGGCACCGAGGCGACGCAAGAGGGACTTGGCACCGACAAGGACGAGGCGAAGAAGCGGTCCAATTCCGCTCGATACAAGTGGCGCAAGGTTGCAACCATCGCCGCCCGGGCAGCAGCTGATATGGACGACGACCCTTCCAGCGAGAGCGATCCCGATTCGGACTTGGACGTGCTAGATCCGGAAAATAGGAAGAAAGCACACCAGAAACGCGAAGAGGCCAAGGGTAGGAGGCGGGAAGACGCGCGCGTAATGGGCCTGCAGTATTTTCTCGAAATGGTGGACCTCAAGCACAGATACGGCTCGCATCTTCGCACCTACCATGAACAATGGAAGAAGGCCGACACCAACGAGCCATACTTCTACTGGCTCGATTACGGCGAGGGGCGCAATGTTGACATGGCCTCCTGTCCACGGGAACGGCTAGACCGCGAGCAAGTCCGGTATCTGTCGCGAGAAGAGCGCCAGTATTACCTGGTGCAGGTTGACAGCGAAGGTCGGCTGTGCTGGGCGAAGAATGGGAAGCGCATCGACACCACCGAGCAGTGGAAGGATAGCATACACGGCATCGTGCCTATCGATGATCCAACGCCCGACTTTCGATCCACAGTTACGAGTTCCAACCACCAGCAATCCCCGTCCACTAACGAGTCCAGCACCCCAGATAGCAGCAGTAGCCGCGCCTCCAACGCCTCCTCCTCCGAGCTCGAAGCCGCACGCGCCGCCAAATATGCCTCTCCAGGGTTCACCGACGAGAAGGGCTACAAAAAGGTGACCCACCTCTCCGCCTCCACAATCCTCAACACGCTACTGCGCAAATCCGTGCGCAAGAATACCTGGATCTTTGTCGCCGACACGTCCTTCCGCCTCTACGTCGGCATCAAAGATAGCGGCGCGTTCCAGCACTCCTCCTTCGTGCAAGGCTCGCGCATCTCCGCCGCAGGCCTGATCAAAATCAAACAGGGCCGCCTCGGCTCACTCTCCCCACTTTCGGGCCACTACCGCCCGCCCGCGTCCAACTTCCGCGCTTTCGTTCGCTCGCTGAAGGAAGAAGGCGTCGACATGTCGCATGTTTCCATCAGCAAGTCGTACGCGGTGCTGGTGGGGCTCGAGATGTACATGAAGACGCAGCAAAAGGGAAAGCGGCTGTTGGAGAAAGCTACGCACCGCAAGGACAAGATCGTTCATCCCGAGGTCGCGCAGCGTCGTGAGGACGAGGCACGCGATACGTCGCAGAGCGCAAAGAAGGAGCGACTATTCTTGGAACGACAACGCGCCGAGGGGTTGAAAGCGGAGGAGACACGCAGTGCAGCGAGGGTGATGCATAAGCTGGGAATTGGAAGCACATCTGCTGTGGCACAGGGGTCGGCAAATGAGAAAAAGGTTGAAGATGTGGAGGAGCAAGCTGAAGCAGAGGAGAAAGCGGAGGCTGAAGACAAGGCCGAGGCTGAAAAGAAGGCTGAAGCCGACGAGGTGAGGATGACTGCTGAGGTCGCTGGGGGCTCAGCGGTGAATGAGGATAAGAACAATGTAATGAAGCGCGACGGGATATGATGGATGTGCATAACGACTTTGATACCTTGGATATATATGCCTTCTTGATTGGAAGGCCGGGCGAGCGGACTTTTGGTTTTACAGGCTTTATACCCACGCGCGCAAGCCTCCGGATAGGCATCCCACGAATGCATACTTAGTGTTGTATAATTTTCAAATATGCTTCTTCACTACACACTGCTCGGACCTGTTGAACAGTTACAGAATGACCACAGTGGAGGGTATGTCCATCATTATCATTATGATCTTAGTGACTATGTACGAGAAAAGGGGTATACAAGAAGTCAAAAGCAGAATTATAAGTGTCCTCGCGCTGCTGTGCTCGCTGCATTCCGCAGAGAGGGCATGGATCATGCAAAAAGAAAGTCCTTGAGCACCGGGGACCCGGAGAACTCAGGATTGAGTAATATACAACTGTAACGATATATTAGCATCACAATTCATCGGCCAATCCGCAGCAAACGTATACGTCCGCGCAGAAAGACTTACTTCAAGAAGTATTGCAGCCCCGCCCTCCTCTTCTCCAGAAACCTTGGCCTGAACCTTGAGATCATACTCTTGGGTGGCAACACCGGCACAGCCGCCTCGAAGCTCGGAAACGTCCGTATCAAATCCCGCCGGAAGTCATCAAACTCAGAATAGCGCTTGCGAATGTTCATATACGGCCCCTGCAGCGTCTGCACGCGAATATTCCACACGACGAACGCGCCGATGTTGGTCGCAGACCCGTTGACGATAACGAAGCTGACGACCTCGACGCTCTTCGCCCAGCAGGCCTTGTTGCGGTCGCGGCCGTACGAGGTGCGCGCCTCGTCTGAGTGGCGCGGCGCGCCGGCGGTGTCGGCATCGCTGTCGTCGGCTTCGTTGTCCTGGAGTGTGATGCCGCCTCTGGGTACGAGGCTTTCGGTGGAGTGGTTGTTGGCGCGCGACGTGGATTGTGATTCGAAGTTGTGGCCGTGAACCCAGTAGGGCGGGGAGGTTATCGGGGAGGTCAGGCGCGTCGGGTTCTTCTGGCCATCTTGTGTGGTGGTTGAGGATGTTTGACGCATGTGTTGTTGTGATCCTCTTTCAAACTCGGCCTCGACATGAAACAACGGCCTGTCATTACTGGTCGGTATTATCTGCCCGTCTTCGTCCAGCGCGGCGTCAATACCGTCCATAGCGAATCCATTCACTACCCCGGCGCCACCATTGATTGTTGCGCCATTGTGCGCCTCGGCAGCTGTGTGTGTGTAGTGCTCGCTCTCGCTGCTCTCGCTACTGTCCGCCTCGCTGCCGTCGTGTGACGGATCGAATTCTGGAAAGTCCTCCGTCACGATGCTATCGTCGTCCTCGGCGGGGCGCTGTGTGACGTGTTTGCCCTTGGCGGCGGCGCTTCCATTCAAGCCGCCGTTTTGCGCAAAGTGTGGTTGAGAGGTCGTCGCCATGGAGCCATGGGGGTGAGGCCGTGCGGACCTCCGGCGCAATTTAGGTTCGGGCAAGTGTCTCGGGATTGGAGGGGCGCGAGGGGAGTGGGTTGTGCGCGCGAGAGATCTCGGTTGAAGGTTGATTTCAATACCGAGGACAGTAAGAGCCAAGCAGCAGATTTGTTCGGGGTACTGCTCGATCGATGAAATCGGCCTGGGAAGGGGAAGAAGTGAATTGCATTCCAGAAGCTGACGTGGGGCCGACCGGGGCAAGCGACGGCGAAGAGGAATGAAGTCCGCGTATGCAGGGATCAGGGCTTTAGGGTCCACGCGAATTGGATTGACTCGACTCTGCAACAACAGGCCCACAGTGCACACGTCGGTGAGCAGAAGCACGAGTATTTGATCAGGTCACGATGGGATGTCAATGAAGGCCACGTAGCTGAGTGGCAACACGGTGGAGTTGAACAAAGGACGGAACTGTAGAAACTTGATCTTGCTTCAACTCAAGTGCTTTCATTAGATTGTGTTTCGTAGTGGTGACGGCGCGTTCCCTCGGCACAAGGGGACAAGCCGAAACCTTGTTTTTTTTGGCTTCTCAGGGTTAGGGCTTCAAAACCGGGGATAGCACACCACATCAATCTTCATTCAACACCAGATGGTCTGCAGGTGACGGAACCGAGAACTTGTATCAAAGGTGGATCTGAGCTTCCCTACATGTTGTCTCAAGTATATCCACCACTCGATCGAAGTATCGAAGAATGAGATGGAGTTGTCCTGGACTGCAAAATGATGCCTTCCCAAAGCGGGAATTGAATAAATGGATACGAGCAGTTCATTGGCCCTGCAGACATGACAAGGATCTGATGTCGGGAACTAGTACTGAGTTATAGGCAGAAAAAAGGGGTTCACTGATTACACTCAGAGACAGTCCTTCAATATACTGCAGAAATATGTAATACGCATTACTGACCAGGAAGGATGCTTCAGATCTATGCCTGTCTTAGAAGATTTGCCACTCTTGAAATCGACATGTAGAGCCTGTGATTTCCCACAGCTGGTAGCATGGTACTATCGGGAGAGCGGAGAAACAAAGGCAAGACTAGCAATGAGAAAGCCACGAGGACAGAGTATAAGGTCAATTTAATCGTGCCTTCACTGCAGTATGGATATTTATCTGATGATCTTCACACACGCATGATAATGATCTCAAGGTCCCAAACCATCGCGAGCTATATCTAGATGAAAAGTCCGAGATTTTTAATGGAGGGACTACCGTTTGTAATTTGATACTAAGATCTCTTGCGTACGCATATCCCTTGTGAACACAAACGCTACATCCAAGCCTTTTTTTTTTTTTTGAGTATAAACTGTCTGTGAATTGGAAAGTCACTTGAGGCCAACGATTACAGGAGAACTTGAGTGGCGAGGATAGTGGATAGTGGATAGACTGGCACGGTTCGCCTCGGTCTAAGGCAACCTGTTAGAGTATTGACTTCGCTGGACAAGTCGAATGATCCTCTTTGTGTAACTCAGCGTTGCAGTCCAGAACAGTGGGATTGTCTTCTCATCTGTGCACGTTCTTCCGGTTGCTTCCGTAAACATACGAACACCCAAGGCAACCGTGCAACTCTTCAACCTCAACTCAACTACGCATTTCCTACCCTGCGAGTCGTAACAACACTCTTCCCTACATGGTCAAGTACGGCGGAAAGTGCACTTATTTCGTGTGCCAGCACAATTTGGGCATTGATGCTTGCTGCGACAACGATGAGCAGATGCGCGAGAGACGTTTTGAAACCGCCCTCAGGTCCAAGCTTCAAATAGGTCCAGAACCAGGCGTTCCATCTTGCTGGTGGGCATCCTTGTTGTGGAAATGGTGATGAAGACTCGTGCAAGGGAATATGCCGCAGAAGCGCGACTTGACCCTTCGTGTGGCGGCTTGTTGGACTGGGGAGAACATGGGAGGAGGATGCTTGGAGGCCGAGCTGGCCCCCCGGGGGGGGGCAGGCAAGGAGGCGGGGATATGGCAGCGGGTCAAACAGCCTGCTCTGAAGCCAGTGGTTGCAAAAGGCAGAACCGAGGGACCCAAAATCAAGGTTCAAGAGGTAATGTGAGCAGTACCTAAACACTCGAGCGCCGTTTCTTCTTGCCTTGCTGAGGTAGTTGACGCCCAATTCCCGGCCCCAGCCTCCATAGTGGCGTTGAGAATTCCCGAGGGACGCCACCAGTACTGAAGCGATCAAGAAATCAACTAAAATCATTAACAAGTCGTTGTCTCGTGTAACAAGAAGCATCGACCCGAAAGACCTCTGTGTACCCTCTCACTAAGTATCAATTCGGCGCTAGAGTGCGACATCGAGGCTGTCATGTTGAAAGTGCGATAGTATGATGTCCTCAAAGGAGAACAAAAAGCACCTCTATCATCAAACAACTGACTTTCATCCTCTAGACATGATGTGTGAAATGTTGCTCAACAGACGTCAACGATACCGGCAGGAGGGGTTCGTGATGTCTGAGATGGCGCGGGTGGTGACATAAGCGGCTAATGCAGAAGCAGGGATATGGATGCCCTTGTCTCCAATAATGTGGAGGTGTGGGTGTGGATGTGGGTGACGCTGCTCAAGTAGGTGGAGAGTGATCCATGATCCTCACGATTTTATGCTTAGGTTAATAAGTATCGGCACAAGAGACGGAACCGCCCCGGAATCTCATGATGACCACGAAATGAAGACCGCACATTTCTGGGCAACATGAGGCTGACCATTCGTACCGCAGGCAACTAGGTGGAAGTATAGTGTGTCAGAGGTGCCTGTGCCAGGGCTGATTATCCTGAAGGCGAAGAGTTGGAACCTGAGCATCCTGCTCCCAACAAGGTGCTGTTCGTTTCCTGATAAATTTGTGGTCCTGTCGACCTGTGGTTGTCCCACCACAGTATCAAAAAGACGCATGCCATCAGGATTCGCGATACATTGTTGTAGCAGCTCTGGTAACCCTAACCTAACCACCGTCCTCCTCCCAACACCTCAAGTCTACGCCAATAATGACTTCAGCCTGCTTGGTGAGCCTTCACCGGTTTCCTAAGCCTGGAATTGATACGAAGCGGAAAGAGTCTCCTCATCATCATTATTCCCATGACAAAGTCAATTGGAGAGCTGTCAACTCAACGGTTCGTACAACCAGCGTACGCGCGGTTGGCGATTATGCAAGTGGAGGAGGAGGAGGCAAAGGCGGGATGGCTGCTAGTTGCTGCACCCTAATGCACCGAAGCTCGCCTGGGCCGACCCATTGACAAGGTTGTATCAAACAACATCGATAACGTGACTCTGCGATACGAACACTTCTGCTGTTCACCCTCGCCCTTGGGCAAATGGACACGACGGTATTTCCATCCGTTCGCGACAATTGAAGGGTGCCTCGTAATTAGCAACACTCCGAGGGCAAGCGTTCCCGATTCAGCGCTTCGTCGCGAGATGCCATCAAACACAGTATATGCATGTATGTCTGCGTGTGCGACACGACCCTGAACCACTCTACTCCGGCTTGTCTAAATCCCGTCCATCATCAAGGATGGAAGCTCTAGATAAGCCTGTGAGCTGTTGGGTAATACGACATTCTGGCACGAGCTGCGGACATGTCCGTGCCCGTACCAGCCATGACAAACTTTTGTTGATGACCGGAAAGACCCCGGAGGACTTCAGAAAGATTGCTCTCTACCTAGGTATAATTCCCTCGGCACCATCCTCTTGTCATCCTCATTCCCCCCGGCCGCAATCTGATGAAACTACCTCACAGTCATTCAGCGTGGTGTCTGTCTGATTTAGAGTGCCGCCAATCTCAAGATGAGACGAGCAGACGATTTCTTATCATGCTCTAGAAAGCAAAATACCACCTTCATCACGGGAAGGTCGAAGAAGGACGGAGTGTTCTTCCCCAGCTCCCCAGCAGCCAAGCCTGCATCTACGGGCATCTTACGCCCGCCTCGCCGTGCCGAGCAGATCTCCATCCGAGATGTCCACCGCCCCCTCGTGCCAATTGACCCATTCTATTGGGCCACGATCAGCCAGATTGGGGGGTCCACTAGGTCAACAGCCGTGGTCCCTGCCTTTTGCTGCATTCTCTCCCGGGGAGGCGAACCCAGTCTAGCCCAGAATAGCCTTGTCTGTAACTCTCAGTCTTGATATCTGACAGGGTGTGGAGCTTGAGACCGGCCGGCATACTGCTCCTTTCCATGTCCCTGCCCGTACGATGCTCTCCTCCTCCTAGATAAAATGGGTAGCTCCTCACCCGGGCCTCAGTATATTTTGCGTTTATTCTTCTACTCTGCCTGTTTTGTATTCACAAATTAGCATCTCTGTGGACAATTTTGGTGGAAGTCTTTTCGCTTCCCTACCAAAAATCAGCCGGATCGTTGTCTCTTTGTACAAAGCTCTCGTTTGCACTGCAGCTTTTTTCCCTTCACATTATTGTTGCTTCCCGGACATTTGGGACACATCAGTGAGTTGTTCTTTCCTCTGTGGAATGTAAAGGAAGATCCGGTCTTCAGGATTCTGAGCACATTCCTAGGCATTTCTTCTCAAGCATTGACAATTGCGGACACGAACAGCTGACCTCGTTGCCACCAGAGACTCAACATACAACATAATCTCAACCATAATCTCTAATTTCCACCACTCGTAATCTGGTTTTATTAACGAATTTGCGCGATGTTTTTCCTAAGGACTGCCGTCATGGTTGCAGCCACGGCTTTCTCTGCAGTTGTCGGCGGAGACTATATCATCGATCCGAGCTCTGTTCCCGAGTCCACCAGAGGTAAGTTCATTTCCGCAACATAGTCGTGAATCATCAGCGTGATACTTACCAAGTGAGCAGACAGCTGGTGCCAGAGCCAAACGCAGACATGTCCCTACATCTGCCGAGATATGGGATCAACCGGAGCGCAGGTGAACACATGCAACGCCGTACGTGATGCCCCGGTCTAGGCCCTCCTGTGTGACCACGTTTCGAAACTGACTCTTGTTTCCGCTGCTCAGACGACTCTAGAATACGGCTGCCTCTGTAACGATGGCACGACTCCGAACAGTTCCGAATACTCACTCACTTTGCCCTACTTCACATGCGTCGAGTATGTCAGCCAGTGCGTCACAGACTGTGGAAGCAACAGTGATTGCTCGAGCGCGTGTCAACAAGATCACCCTTGCGGTGCCACCAACCCGACGCTCTCGAACGTCACGGCCAGTACGACCGCGTCGAGTTCCGATGCAACGTCCACCGACGGATCCACAGTCTACGGCGGGCTGAGCGGTGGCAGCAGCGCTGCTGGGCCCCCGGCGTTCGAGCTTGCCAGGCTGTACGCTACACTGGCAAGCCTGGGACTGTTCGGCATGGGGTTCATATACCTCCTATGAGGAGTTGTTAGGAGATGCTATGTGGACACACGATAGCCGCTCGGTTCTAGACCTGGGGTGGGTGGGACGGTGGCACGTGGGTAAGCTGACGGATGTCCGGATCGATTTGTCTCACGCCACGAGTCCTCGCCCAAAAATACGCATTCCTGACGACTGTCCGACCTAAAGAGGAAAAAGAAGTTTGAAGAACCACGCGCACGATACTCGTGCGATTTAATATTTTCTATTCATTTGCGAAGTCACTGCATGGATCGGCCGGAGTTATGGGCTACTGATTTTGGGGAACAGCCATACAAGCATTCATTCATTTAGCACAGCATTGGGAGTTGTGTTTCTTGTCTTTTGAATAATGCATGGGGTGGCATTCTGGCACACGCATTAGGGGCTAGACGGAATGACTGAATGGATCAGGATTTTGAGACCCAACTTGTGTGCCGTCGTATCCGCGATCGGTGCAACACCAACCGTGCTCCGAATGCTGTACAGTACCAGTGACTTGTATTACTGGGCAGGCGTGCCAACAGCTGGCTATTACCTTTTGTCACCAGCGGCTGACCTCGTATTCAAAAAGATATTTGGTCACTCATCATTTGATCAACCACGCAGACTACGTATCGACCATGTATCTTTTGCTATTCTTCCACTTCATGGTAAATTGGAGTCAGGACCAAGAAACACGTAATCCTACTGTCAATCCGCTCCATTCGCAGCGTCTGCTACTGGTAGCTGGCTGCAGGTAGGTATGGGCTGGGTCTTCCCCGGTCCTCCTAGTTGAGTCGATGAGTAGATATTCTGCATAGAACCCATTCCACACTAACACTCTTCTGCACCGAACCGGGCCCCTCTGTATGGTGTGCTTGGAGTGATGTGACATCCAAAGCAACCCACGCGTGAAGTCTTGACTATAGTCCACAATATCACTTACACTTCTCCCGGCAATATCAAACACCTCCTCCTCTATTTTCGACTCTCGGCGGTTACACAGGATCTACCGCATAATCAGCAACACCATAGCTACCATCACAGCCACTCCCAGCCCTGTCCACATTTACCTCATCTTCCGCAAGGAATTCGAACACCACACCCATTGCAAGGGCTGCCTCGCCGACTCAATCGGCGCCGCCTAGCTTCTCTCCAGACGCGGCCAACAAAGCGCACAAAGTGCACTGCAAGCAGATCAGAGAAGTCGGGGCGGCCCTTGCGATGATCTCGGCAACGAGCCGAAGCATGGCAGGAACGTAGACGGGCTTTATCAGGGCGAGTGATGGGTGCGGTAGAAGCACCGGAATCAGTTCTGGGCATGGGTCGTGAAGATGCTCATTGGTGTCTCACCACAATTCACAAACACCTCGATGATGGGGCGGGTAAAAGGGAAAGAGTGGAGAGATGATCGAGGCAGGTGATGAGGATGGTATGAGGAACGTGGGTAGAACGAGCCCTTGGGCCAAAGAAGGTCTTGGAAAGCGGAAGAAAATGAAGAGATTAATTGTCATTGGCTGAAAGCCAGGTCGTCAGAGCCTGTCTTGGATGGCGCAAGATCTTCAATGGTGGTTATGTACACGTTCTGATGGTGTAGCCTTGACTACTTGCAGTGGCCGTGTTGGACGAAGTACGGCTGTTCAGCCTTGCCAGTACCAGCACGAGTCACGATATTGCATGGCAAGGCTGAAGATGAACAGCCTTGTGTCCCAGAGCTCGTCACTGCATGGTCACAGAGCAAGGCTGTGACTGCCAAGCCTAGCCAAGGCTGCCTAGTTGAAACGACTCGGCGCAGCTGAAGGCGGAGGCGGAAAGAGGGATGGTGGCTTTCACGTGCCAAACTTTGTTTCCTGCAAATGCGGGGTGATGGCGCGGGGTCTACAGGTGCTGCGAGGCAAGATTACTGTGGTAGTGTGGATGCTGACGGCAAAGGGACAAGCTGTGATGTTGAAATCTTACGAGTAGAAGGGGATGTTTGGTATGGCCGAATTCAAACGTTTATTGATTGATTTGTGAGTATAGCAGATACTATGCAAGACTTTGATCACCATAAAGGTGCTTAGGTCTTGCCCAGGTGGTCGGTCTCCATCCAAATCTTGGTGTTGGAAGACGGCAGCCGTTTACTGTGTAGACCCTTCATTTGCGCGGCTGGGATAACCCTGCTGCAAAACTTGAGGTGTCCACCGGCTCTGGGCAATCTCTTCACACAGCGGAAGAAAGAAAAGATCCAGATAGTGCTTCAAGGAAGATGGACAATATCCGTGACATGTTGGGTAAAGCCGTGCATGAGCCTTGATTTTTGCAATGACGATGCTAGCCCCGTACTGGATTTTGCATTGCCACAAAGTGGAATTGTCTACTAATTGTCTACTGTGTGCGAAGTACAGGTCCCAGAACTGAACCCTGCAGGAGCTACCTACTGAGCAATCCCAGTCAATTTAGCGTGGACCTGTACCGGGCAGACGGGCAGACGGGCAGACGGCTCCATCTGCATTCATGGTCAACTTTTTGACATTGTCCACCTACACCCTCCGGCTCTCCTTTCCACCTTTTCGGCCTCTGCTGGAGCCTACCATGCTGCGCATAGCAAATTACAAGTCCTTTCGTTCCGTTTTCCATTTGTCTTCCTTTTCACCTGCAGTCCGTGAGACCCCTCACGAAACGACGTGATGGCGCCCAACACCAGTATGTGTCTCCATCTCCTGGTTCCTGAATCCCACAATGGCCTTCCAAGGTTTCCACCGAGCACCGAGCAGCGTTGAACATGCGCCCAGTCTGCTGCTGCCAGGTCACCAGGCTTGAATCCTATGTGGGCCAGCTGGAACGCTGACAAGACTCTTCACGCCTTACAGAAGATGCAGTCGCCGAGTGCGTCTCGGACGACGCTCTAATTCACCTCAAGTCGTATAAATACTCCGCCGTTGACAAGTCGCCTGTGTCCCACTACATCCTCCGACCATACGTACGTCCACTCCTAAAACTCCGAGAGTCACCTCAATTAGGCGCGCGCTGCTCCTACCGTTCGGAACACTATCGATCTTGGCCAGCTAACAATATGTCATGGGCAACCAGTGGAACTGGGCCGCGAGTCTACTGCCAATATGGCTGGCGCCCAACATGGTCACTTTGATCGGCTTCTTCTTCATCCTGGGAAACGTCGGGCTGCTTGCCTTGCTTGTACCAGACCTCGTGGGACCGGTATGCTTGCCCCGCCCCTGATGCACCCTGCCTGGAGCGCCACGCAGTCGCAATTCCTATGAGCATGCAGTGTACCCGCAGCTAACCGAGTGGTCTCTTCATGCGCACAGGGACCGTCATGGCTATACCTCAGCTTCGCAATGGGCCTCTTCATGTACCAGACCATGGACAACATCGATGGCAAGCAGGCCCGGCGCACCGGCACGTCTAGTGGGCTCGGCGAGCTCTTCGACCACGGCATCGATTCGCTCAACTGCACCCTCGCCTCTCTCCTCGAAACCGCCGCCATGGGCCTCGGCACTTCTAAGACAGGTGTCTTCACCGCACTTTGCCCTTGCATTCCCATGTTCTTTTCGACCTGGGAGACGTACCACAGCCACACACTATACCTGGGCTACTTCAACGGACCGACCGAGGGGCTGCTCATTGCAGCCGGCATCATGGCTTTGAGCGGCGTCTATGGCCCCCAGATCTGGACCACTCCTGTTGTCGAGGTGCTGGGCGAAAAATACACCTTTGGTTACGCGGAGCAGCTGGGCGAGCTTGCCGTGCGCGACGTTTGGGTGCTGATCATCGTAGGCGGCCTTTTCGTCCATATTCCCGGATGCATAAAGCACGTTGTCGAAGCGCGCCGCAGCCGGAATCAGTCAATTGCCCCCGTCTTTCTGGAGTGGACGCCCTTCGCAGTCTACACTTTGTCCATCGGTGCCTGGCTCTACTCACCTTACACGACGTTGCGAACTGAGAACCACCTGGTACTCTTTTGCCTGACTATGAGCTTCGTCTTTGGTCGCATGACCACCAAGATGATTTTGGCCCATTTGACGCGCCAGCCCTTCCCCTACTGGACCGTAATGCTGTTCCCATTGGTTGGTGGCGCGGTGCTCGGGAACCTCCCACGCTTCGGATTCCCCGCAGTGAGCGCAGAGGTCGAGCTGACCTATCTGTACTCTTACTTTGTCTTTGCCATGATTGCTTACTTCAGATGGGCATTCTTGGTCACCGGTGCCATTTGCGACTATCTCGGCATCAATGCGCTCACGATACCCTGGGAGAAGACGGTGGAGAACCGCAAGAACGAAGCTGCGGAGAAGCAAGCCCGGAATGGTGCGGTTCCGGCGAATGGCACGGGTGTGAATGGCAAGAAGGAGCTCTAGCACAGACTTCGACCTGTCGCACTGGATGCCGAAAGTCTTTAAGCCGTCAGGCCACGACTACGTTCCTCTAGGGTTTAGGGTCACCGACAAGACCTTGGGAGTGAAGCGACTCGTTGACTAAGGATATATACGCGGGCTCCACTGGTGTGGAAAGAGAGCACGAAAAGTACCTGATAGAAAAAGGGTGGAGCCTGAGCCAACAGACCAAGACATGTCCATATAATTATTAGCGTAATGCATTGCGACGGAGTGCTGGCAAAGCCATATATACTCCTCGAGAATAAGAAAATCTTGGATACACAGCCCTCGGCGCAGGAGCAAAGTTGTGCATGGCCTCCAATGCTTGAATTTCAACAATCGATGCAGCTACATCAACAAGGATACTCTGAAGACAGCCGTGCGTTTTCAACCACGTTCCTTAGCGCACAACCTCGATTCTCTCTACGCCCCCCGCGCTCATCCAGACCACTCTATCCCGCCCCTTCCTTAGTCTCTCTCTGAACCCAGCCAGCTTGTGGGTCACCATCACAATGGTATGGCCCTTCTTCACAAACTCGTCTTGGATCACGTCGTATATATTGCCTTCTGTGACTGGGTCCAGCGAGGCGGTGACCTCGTCCAGCAGGATGATCGGCTTCACAGGCTGGTGGTCGTAGTATGTGGATCCCGACCAGCTACACAAGAAGTGCCTCCTCACCAGCGCCCGAGCGAGTGCTAGCAACTGAGACTGGCCCGCCGACAGAGGCGGCAGCGAAGACAGTGGCGTATTGAGGACAGCCTCATCATCACTACCAACCTTGCTCAGCGAAGAAAACTCTGGAACTTCGTCCTCCGTCGACAGTCCTCTGCCGCGAAAGTGGTTCCACAAGCCCGTTTTCATCAAAGCCTCAACGATGGCGCCAGGTCTTGCGATCCCCTCTGGGTCAAGATTGAACCACAGACTGCCTTGTGGCAGAACAAACGTCTCTTGAGCCACAGTGATGAACAGTTTCTCGCGCACCGTTGCTCGCGGGAGCGTCGCGATGTCCAAGCCATCGACGGTAATGGTTCCCGCCGTTGTATCGATGAGGCGCAGCAGTGAGAGCAGCAGCGAGGACTTGCCGCTGCCTGTGCGCCCGCACACCACGACCGTCTGCCCCAACTCAATGGTAAGACTCAAGGTTTTGAGCGCTGGCGGTGCAGAGGGATTGTACGAGGCTGAGACGTTACTAAAGACGACCTCGCCGCGACCCGACCAGACGTCATCTAACACATCTCGAGATTCCACCACGAGCGCCTCTTCTTCCGCCGGCGTCGTCCTCTCAACCTCCCTCAACCTCGCCACCGCACCAAGACTAACCTCGAGTCCCGTCCAACTCCGCACAAAACTCAGCAACGTCGTATTCACCACCAAGATCACATTCAACGCCATCCCCACTGCACCCCCTGTCGTGCTCCCGCGGAACCGCACCGCCAGCGCGATGGTGCCTACCGCCACGCCAGCGACAAGCAGATCTAACACCACGCCGAGCCAGCACTGCAAACACAGTAACAGATACAGTGGTCGCTGACTCTCGTCCAAGGCGATGGAGGCTTGTGCCGCGACGGAATCTTGCCATCCGAATGCGCGAAGCGTTGGTGCACCAGCGACTGTCTCGGTGAAAGTGTTGAGGATTGCAGCGCGCGAGGCGAGTTCTGCGGTACGAAGAGGTCGAGAGGTGCGCAGATAGACGCGTTGCACGATGTAGACGACGGCTGCGCTTGGAGGAAGCGCGAGGGCCACGCGTGGCTGGGCGAGGAGGAGCAGTGTAGTCTGTGTGAGCAATTTGAAGACCTGGGTAGCAAGGGTGGCGAGCGCAGGGGCTAGCGCGTTATCGACGAGCTGCAGATCGGTGGAGAGGCGGTTGAGGAGCGCGGCTGTCGGCGTTGTTGAGAAGAAAGCGAGTGGTGCGGCAGTGATGGTGGCTAGGATGCGACTGTGTAGGGCGATGCCAGAGGTAGGGGCTATGAGGAGGAGTGTGGTCGACACGATGGCGTTGGTGCCGAGCCAAGCGGTGGTGAGGATAAGAAGGTAGATGCTGGCGTAGAAGGAGAGTGAGACGGTGGGCGACTCGGTCCAGAGCTTGAGCCAGTAGGGAGGTACTTCTTTGAAGAAGGCGCAAAGGGCGTTGGCAGTGAAGAGGAAGATGATGTTGCGTGGGCGTGCGGCTCGGAAGTAGTAGCTGTATAGTGATAGATCGCTGTTCTTCCTGCTGGAGGCGGCGTCCTGCTCGGGCGCCGCGAGAGCCACGCTACAAGGCAAGGTGGGCGTGGACTCTTTCAATTCTGGAGTTTCGGCGACAGACGAAGCGCCGCTGTTATGCGCGCCGATGAGCTCTGCAAGCAAGGGGTCATCTTTCCAAAGCTGTTCCCATTTTCCACGCTCCTTCACCCACCCGCCCGCAAGCACGACGACGTCGTCAGCGAGGTGGAAGTGCTGCGTCGCAGTACTGATCCACAAGACCGTTGCTCCAAGCTTCCGCAGCAGCCCCTCCGGCCTTCCAAGCAAATTGGTCATTACTTCCCGCTGCGTCGGCCCGTCCAGGGCGCTGAAGCTGTCGTCAAGCACGAGCAGCTCGCGACGCGCATATACAGCGCGGGCGAGCGCCACACGCTGCCGCTGGCCGCCCGATAAATTTATACCGTTGCTGCCGACGCTCGTCTTGTCGCCGCTGGGTAGAGTGTTGAGGTCGGCGGTGAGAGCACACGCGTGGATGGTGGTCTCGTACCAGGCTTCGTCGTGCTGGCTACCTGGACCAAGAATGATGGCTCTGATGGTTTGGTTGGGCAGCCAGGCTGTCTGTGCACAATAGGCAATGTTTGGGACCGTTGTGGAGATCGAGCCGGTAATAATTTGCATCTCGCCGAGGAGAGCGCAGGCGAGGCTTGTTTTACCGGATCCTACTGGGCCAGTGAGAACTGTGACGGAGCCCTTGGGGATTTCGAAAGTGACGTCTTGCAAGATGGGCTTGGACACGTCCAAGGCTGCTACTGCGGCGTGGTCGAATGTGACTGCGATAGCATTGGTGACGCCTATGGACAGAGAGTTGCTGGCGAGAACAGAGGTGGCGGTCGGATGCTCGCCGACCAGATACGACTGGATACGCTCAAAACTGGCGAATGAGACGATAGCGCGCGGAATAAAAGTCATGACCATGTTTGCGGGGTGGGTGATCATGGCCAAGATGGCGATCGTGGTGAAAGTTGTCTCGACATCGAGCGAGTCTCCGCGCAATCGTAGGAGGACTGCGTATGAGACGATGGTCAGGACTGGCACGAACATGCCCAAAGCATTCGCTACAAGCATACGTTAGTTGATATTTCATACCACGACCTCACAGATATGGGCATCCAGGTCGAGGAAGCTCACCGCTGGCATTGTAAACGACCATCAACCACCTCACTCCCCTCGCGGCGTCCATTTCTTGCCCTCGGAGGTCTTCGACGTGGTCTACTACTGTCTTTTGGAACCCGAGCATCTTGATGATTTTCATGGATCCGAGCATTGAGCTGGTCACTGAAAGGCGCTGCTGGGTCGCTGCATTCCATTTCCCTTGTTTTGCTTTGAGATGAATAGCCACGTATTGACTCACACGTGAGCAGACTACATCTATGTCAGTGACTGTTTGAGAAGTTATCGTGGTCGAAATGAGGACTTACAAAAGATGAAGACGATAGGAACAGGCCACAACCAGCCTACCTCCCGAGCCAGCAGTAGAGTGCCAACCACAACTTCCATGAACTGGCCCCACGTCCCATGGAACATCTCACCTGACTTCTCTACGTTGCTAATGTCATTACTGAGCAATGTGACGACCCTTCCGTCGGTCTCATCGCTTCCGCGGGCGTTCAGAGCGCGGTCGTCAAGCAGGCCGATCAGCGTACTACGGATCATTACCTGGAAACGGTTAAGACTGTGCTGATACAATGATGTGGAGACCTTTGTATGACGTTAATTATTCATCTTATATCGGGAATATCGGGAGCGATCGAGAGGAGGGCTTACAGCCATGCCGGTGTATATGGTCGTGGCCGCAACGATGATCCAGAACCCACTCTGGCCGTCGTCGTCTGCGGACGACGTCGTCACGAAGCGGATGACATGGCTAATGAGCAGCGGCTGCGAGAATCGGAACAATAACAAGAAGAGCCTAGGAATAATAGCGCTGAGAAAAGGTGCCAGAAGGCAACTTAGGAGCGCTCGAAGCAGGGTCGTTGCGCTCTCGGGCTTGTCTGTGGGCTGGTATTAGATTCGATTCTCACTGAGCTACAAGCAGGGAGCCCCCACACCTCGTTGATCCCAAGCGCGAAGGATTGCCTGCCTCAGGGCCTTTGCCGAAAGGCTTTGGTCAAGGCTGGGGACATCGTTTTCACTCAGCTCGTTGCTGTAGCCCTCCATCAAGATGGGGTTTATCCACAGGAATATCGCGTTGCCAATGAAGCTGGTGATGGCTTCTGGAGTCGCATTGGCGTAAGCTTGGAGGAGGATGGGTCTTTTGCTCTGGAATTCCGCAAGTAACAGAATCAGGGTCGAGCTTGAGAGGGCATAGGCGTGAACCCCGACCTCTCCTCGACTTGTCAATGGTCTCCGTAGTGCCTGACAGGCCAATTGGGCCAGTAGATAGACTGTAGTCAGGCTAGATGGTCGAATAGACCGTCTGTGTGTCAATTTGGACGCCCAGATTAAACCAAGAGCTGCGGCGAAATTCAGCGACGATGCGACAATTTCACGAGGTGCCGTACCGCCGTCTGTGGAGTGTATGAGCTGGACCAACTGGAGAGCAGCGTAGAAGACGCAAAGCGTCTACCTTTTAGCGTCAGACAAGTCCAATTATAATACGCAAGCCTCTGAACCGACACTTACAAGTTTCAGCTTCCCTTGCCAGCTTGGACGGACTTTGGTTGACGAGCGGCACCGGCGTAGATAATAGTAGGGCAACATTACGATGAAGACAGTGCTGGTTGCCGCGGAGAATAGCAACAGCCAGGATGCCGACGTCGCCGCCAATGCTTCTGCCATCGCCATAAATTGATGCTTCACGATGGACAAGGGAGTGCCGGAAGTGCAGAGGGTAGAGGCGTAGGTCTCTACTTACGCCGCATATATGCGCAAATACGAGATCCTTATCTGTACAGCGGAGTAAGCTGCGCCGCAGACAAAGCCAGCCCAGTTGATACTCCCTTCCTCATCGACAGGTCAATAACTCGCATGCGATTTCTAATGTACGTAAATGTTCAGCGACTTAGCAGATGCACAAGAAGTTGGAACGCATCGGGAACAACTTGTGAAGAGGATCTTTGGCATTGCATTTTCGCCTGTATGTGACTGAGTCGAACGGCTGCTCATAATGCTTCAGACCTTGTGGGGCAACTGTGCCAGCCCGGGACTTCAGCTAGTCGACGGCGGACTGTCCAACCGAGCGACCAGGCTTGGTGGCAAAGATTGATAGCAGACGCGTCCTGTTGAAGGGAAGTCTTGGATTGGAAAAGTACTGTTGGAAGCATGATGAAGATAGTAAATGGTCCAGCATCTGGGATGTAATCCTGATTGTCCATTTCAAATGCCAATGAGCACTGTTCCGCGCATATTCGTGAATTTATGATACACTTTTTCGCCTTGCGCGTCCACTAATTCTTCCAGCTCAGGTCCCATTGTCCAGAGCGACCGGCTTCACGTGCGCCACACAAAAGATCCTCAATCGATGAGGGTTGACCAAGAGCCATTCGACAAAACGGAAGCCTTTGCGGCTCCACACAGTGACCACGGTGCGTAGGCCGCCCCCGGCCTGAACCACGATCGATAGAGCACGCCTATCTGCTGCGCACCTCTGCGAGCATGTTTACCGCTCTCCTGCCAGGCGACGGCGCTGGACCTCGCCAAGGGCCTTCATGCCGCTGAACACCATGGTCGCGCCTAGGATGGTTACGGGAAGCAGGATGTGGCCCAAGGACAGGCCGCGGTGGTACAAGAAGTAAACCGCCTCCATGGCTGCGATCGAGCCAAGGAAGACAGTGTGGGACACGGGTGCAGCGCCAAGAGCCTTGGGGAGGTGAGAGAAGTTGGCGCCGACCTGTACGAACCACTGCAGTATTTGATATCAGCTTCGCTGCCGCCAAGCGCACCTTGAGGATGTGGGAACTCACCATGTACGCCACAGCGGGCAGAGTCACCAAGATGAGTCCAACGAAGAACAAGGGAAACACCTTGCTTGGGTATTTCTCTGGCTCACGGAAGATGTGGTGGATCTGGGGCTGCTTGCCGTACCGCACTGGGACGGACGGGGCGGGGAGCTGCGTGTTGGCCTCGTGCTTGAGCTCGATGTCGAAGGCGTCTGCAATGATGCCCTGGGCAGAACCAAAGGAGCCAATGACAAGGGTTGCGTGGATGGGCTTGGAAGAAGCGAAGAAAGGGGCTGGGATCTCCTTCTGAGTCTGTCGTGACAAGCTTGTTAGCAATGGCTCCAGCCCCATCGGTGTGCAGCAACCAGCAACATGATTGTGTGGATATATACATACAATCTGGACCTTGCCCTTGCCTGTGTCCCTAATGCTCAATGGAAAAGGAGCCTCCAGGCCAGTATCCTGGTCCGTCAGCAGGACAAAGGCCTGGTGTGGTCGCTTTGTCTTTCCGTTGTCCTTTGTGGTCAGGAAGACAGTGAGGGTATCTTGAGCGCTGAGCGAAACTGGGGTTTTGAGGGGCTTAGAGGGTGTAAATCTGTTCGTATTTCATTAGCCAAAGCGCAATTGGATTATCTGCTCGCTCAATCGGGGTGCTCACGTCTCTCTGTCAGCCTCACCACCCTTCTTGCTCGAAATGGACACGGCACCATCGTCGAAGCTCCAGGACGAGGCAGCCTGGACAACGCCAGCAGCCAGGAGGAAAAGGGACGAAACACCAGCAACACGCATCTTGCTTAGTGAGCTGTGGTACAGAAAAGAAAGGAGAGGTGGTTGTTGGATGTCTTATGTAAAGAAAGATTGACCAGAAGGCTGATCGTCAATTGAACCTCCGAGGGACACAGTTGCCCGCCAAGAAGTTGCGACAGCTTGCGAGCTCAATTACGTGTTTACTCAGGATAATCCCTGTAAGTCTTATCCCTGTCGTGACGTCCACCTTCGATTTACATAGCCCTTCACCCAGTGATTAGGAGGAAATCAACGTTTCAAACATAATGCTAATTGCAAAGAAGAAGGCAACCCAAATATCTTTTCCTCTTACAATCGCCCCTGATTGCACAACGGCTACACGTTGAACGTTGACGGCTAGGAACGCTCTCAACAGCCTCGAACACCTCAAACAATCCATGGGAGTGGATTGCGGTCGTCAAAAATTGTCAAAAATTGTCAAAAAAGCAGCCAGCTCGATTGAGACAAAACATGGCGCCTTCAAGTTCGGAGCAGGTGGATAACGGGCCATATGAAATCGAGGAGGAACGCCAAGTACAAAAGCTCATACGTCTGTCAATGGGCCAAGAGTCGAGTCCGGAACCTTCCGCAAACGGCAGTAACTCGAGGAGCAAACGAAGTGTGGACGGGGACATCAGTCCGCCAGCAACCAAGCGCTCACGTATCCGGAAAGTATTGGACTCTCGTGCATCAGAGCCACGACTGGCTTTTCCCAATGGCGCGATTCGCATTACGCGTACCCCGGGCAGAGGAAGCCACAAGAACTGCATCAACCTTGGGGATCTCATACACAAAGACCATCTTGTCTCCGCTTGCGTTTACGCCTTCTTCATCGCGAGGCAAGAGTTGTTCAGGCACCTTCCGCTATCAGCGTCTTCCAATGATGTGCCAGTGAGTAGACCGCTTGTATCTCAGGAGAGACAAGCTGAAGTCCGGCGATTGTGCTTTGATCAGCCTACTTCCCGTGAATCCTGTGAAATATACGTTAAGTAATATGCAACTATTACATGCTAATCTTCATACAGATTTACATCGGTCGAGACTCGAATCCAAACATGGACGAAGTGGTCGGTCAAGCTGCTGCTCGGGCGGGTGTTGCGATTGGCGACAAGTTAACCAAGAAGCAGCTGGAGAGTATCGGGCCTGCACTGCGCCAGATTTGCCACGAGTTGTACGGCAAGAATTGCCACGCCTTCTATGCTTGGGGTCCAGGTAGCTGTCACTCGAAGATCCTCGTGCTCGTCTATCCGAACTTCATGAGGATAGTCATCACATCCTGCAATATGATGGACATCGACACGGAGCTCAACGATAATCATTGGTACATCCACGACCTCCCAAAACTGTCGACGGGTAAGGCACCCACATCCGACTTCGAGACTGGTCTCTTAGCACATCTGCGAGCTTTAGGAACTCCACAACCATTCCTCGATTCAATTCGAGCTAAGTACGACTACTCGACTGTGGAAGTGCAGCTGGTTACTTCAGTTCTCGGAGTCCAAAGTGGTCCTAAAGCCCAGGATCATGGTCTCTTGCGTCTACGCCGCGTCGTGAAGGACCTGAACCTAAATCTTGCTCGCGCTAAGAGCAAAGATGAGTTACTTCTAGAGGTGTGCGCAGCCAGTATAGGCAATCTCAACGCCAAGTGGCTTGACGGTTTCTTCAGTTGCGCGATAGGCAGGAGGTTTGTCGAGATCCCTGAAACAAAGTGCAATGTACCGACAGAGCTGAAGCTCTTCTTCCCCACTACCGAAGATGTTAACGACGTACATGGAGAACCGCAGCCCGGCTCCGCAAACATCGGCTGTCACACTCGACCGTGGACCGCAGCGCCCAAGCCTATACAGAATCTCTTCCACCACTATCACTCTAAGGACGCTGGACGGATCTTCCACCAGAAGCTCATCATAGCGTACAACCCTCAAAACCCCGCAGTTCTTCCGCAGTATATCTACATCGGGTCCGCCAATTTGTCCCAATCAGCTTGGGGTGCGTTGGAGCAGGACAAGAAGGGTAACGAAGCAACGTGCGACTTGAAATTGGTCAAGACGAGCAATTTCGAGTGTGGCGTTGTGGTGCCGGGTGATTTGCTTCAGAATCTGCTTGAGCCAGGAACGAAGAACTGGCGAGACGGCATCGTGCCTTACGTGCAGACGGCGGAGAAGTACGATCTGAGTCGCGACAAGCCTTGGAATGATCCTCTATGGGTCAAAGACTTCAAAGAGGACTGGAGACAGCGTGGTAAGGCATGTAGATTTATGCAACCGTAATTATGCTCTTTTCAGGATCAACATTGCCGCCGGGACGATGAGTAGCCTTTCATGATCTAGAAATGCTACGTGTTTAACAGATACTCTTCCCGTCACAACAGCTCGCCGTTCTCTGGAAGACTAGTTCGCTTGATAGGCGCCGGTGGGCTGCTTGCCAATGCTTCAAGAAGTCATCGCCTGGGAGACGATCGGCTGGAGTCTAGCTACCTTTGGTGCGCATTGAAGAGCTGTCTGTGTAAGAATGTTTTACGAAATGAATACTGGCATTTTTTATATCTGTCACAGGGTCTTGAGGTCAGTATGCCAGAGGGTTAGGGTTTTTGGGAACCCTGAATTCGAACATCGTGCCTCGGCCAAAGGGCTAGGTGGAAGCGGTAGGTATGCTTTGAACGAGCCTCGGAGGACAGCATTCGCAAGTCGATTCCGACATGCGACAGTGCTTTAGATCCGTGCTTGGGTGTCGTGTTGTGGGTCACAATGGCAAGGTCCTCCATACACGGTGAAGATGACTCGGGGTCAAAGCCCGTGTACTCGTTTCTCAGGCGAGTAACCATGCCCTCCCTCGTTGTGCGCATCTCAGAATACCTTAAGCTGATCCGGTTGCAAAGTAGGACTCTTCGAATGCCTTGCCGAACGCTCATCATGGCCCGCTTGGCGTCGTTCATCCTTCTTGCCGCGCTCCTAGCCCCGGTAGTAGCGTACACCGCCCTCGACGATGACCAGCTCCGGCGCATCCCATCTGCCGGCGTCGACTTCGATATACACGATGTCGCAGGACTTCTAGCGCCGATATTGATACCGCGAGTTCCTGACACGCCTGGGTCGGACGCGGTGCAGCAGCACTTCGTGAACTTCTTCACGACCCAACTGCCTCTATGGACGATCACCTTCCACAATACCACGGCCACGACGCCCGCGACAGGCTCCAAGCTCGTCAACTTCCGCAATATAATTCTGCGCCGCGACCCACCCGGCTCTGCGACAGGCGATGTGTCGCGCCTCACCCTCGCCGCGCATTACGACAGCCTCTACCGACCCGAAGGCTTCATCGGGGCCACCGATAGCGCAGCATCATGCGCCATGCTCCTACACGTAGCACGCAGCGTAGACGAAGCGCTGACGAAGCTGTGGGCTGCGGCCGACGGGCTGGACGAGGAGAAAGGCGTGCAAATACTGCTGCTTGACGGCGAGGAGGCCTGGGTCAGCTGGACAGACGATGACAGCATCTACGGCTCGCGCGCGCTCGCCGAGCACTGGGAGACGGAGGCGCATCCAGCCTTGTCGACTTTTAAGCGCCCGCTCGACAGCATCAGCCTGTTCGTGCTCCTGGATCTGCTCGGTGCGCCGGACCCGCACGTGCCGTCGTACTTCTCGACAACGCACTGGGCGTACGAGCATCTGGCGGGCATCGAGACGCGCATGCGTGGGCTGGGGCTACTGGAGACGAAACCGAGAGTGCCGTTTTTGCCAGAGATGGGCAAGCTGGCTTCGCAGTTTCATCCGGGCTGGATCTCGGATGATCATGTGCCTTTCATGCAGCGGGGCGTTGAGATCCTGCATTTGATTCCGTCGCCGTTTCCGTGGTTTTGGCATAAGATGGAGGATGATGCGGAGCATCTTGATGATCCTGTGATGCAGGACTGGTCAAAGCTCATTACAGCGTTTGTTGCTGAGTGGATGGACCTCGGGGACTACATGCCGGTTCTGGATCAGGCTGCTGCTGCAGACCCTTATGAGAAGACGGAGCTTTGAAGACCATCTTACAATTTCAGTAGCCTTGTTCTCGTGACTATATGCCTCATCATTGTTCAAGACGACCCAACGACTCTTCATTCTACTTCAAGCAATGAGCCTTCCAAACCTAGAGAGCATATCTGGCGTCCCCAACAATTCATGCGTCACAAGCCGACCTAAGCCAATTATGCCAGTGGGTCTCCTATGCCGAATCCTCAGTTTTCGGACTCGTCCAGCCATGAGGCGGTGTCAACGCAAAACTACGCGTTTTTGGCCTTCTTCTGCAGTCTTCTCCATCTCTCTCTCTCGCATTTTTTGCGTTCCAGCACAGCACTATTCCTTTTCTTCATCTGCTTGCATTCACCACGAGAGCGATGTTTGGTCGAGACTCGATTCGAGACCTTAACGACACTGTCCGTGCTGGGCCGACTCGCCGACCGGATGATTGTTCGTCACAGCGTGTCCAGTCACCGCTTTTCTCCTTCAGGATGGCTTCATTTGCAGCCCTCAAGCTTGACGACGCCTGCGACGGCCTATCAGACGACGATGTCGGATCCGAATGGCAGCTTTGGCCTTGTCTTCGCGTCTCGTCTCCGCATCGGCGAGACGAGATCAGACAGATCCAAAGGTGCTCGTATGTTGTAGGATATTCGAGGACGCAGCTTCAATCGGACTGACAATCTTGACGTGGAACAAGCTCCACGTCTCTGGGTCTGGGCTGTACGTTCACCTACCGAGAAATCTGGCAAGTCTGACCTCAGGGCCTCGTGTGACTGGAGGTAGTAATTCGCCATCGTCGTCCCATGACCGTTGTATTTCTCTGTTGTCGCAAAATTACTAGTCTATGGACCCGACGCATCGTTGCGGTACCAAGGACCGCATCGAACGCCTTCCCCTACATTCGAGTCCTGAATTACGATTGACTCTTCGGTCGGAAGGTCTGGGCTCTGTTGGAGAGTTGGTGGAGCCGCTTTGGGGCAGCAGTCGAGCTGCGAGCCTGCTGCTACGCCCATGATGCGCTCTCAAGAACTATGATTGGGACTGTTCGACGCTCGTCTGAAAACCTCAACTGGACGTCGATAATGTGTGATTACAGACTTGATGATGGAATGAACAGGCAGAGATGCTGGATTGTGCAATGATCATCTAGGATGCGCGCTCGTTTTGCTCAGGCAAGCGCTCGAGTCCGTTGACAGTGGAATATCGCAGAGGAAGGAGCGAGGCTGAGAACACACATATCCTCGAGCTCCTGCGTGTCGGCTCCTTGAATCCTACTACATGCGGACAGAATAGGCTCGATCGCAATCTCCGTTCATACTTCTTCGTCGACTGTCTACATTGGCCATGATCCCAGCATTCCAGCCTATCGTCTGCCGTAGGTGCAGCCGCCACCAGAGCTTTTGCACAGTCACATTGCCCACCAGACTCGGCATCAGAGCACTCCGAGCAGTTCCCCAGGTTTGAGCCGAATACAACATGGATCTGAGACCGAGGGCTCACCGGTCTTCGCCTGCGCTCTGCTACACAAATGGTAGGCGAGCGCAGCAGCCCCCCAAGCACAGTCGACCCTACAGTGTTCAACCTTTGGCGTACTGTCGAAACGTGGAACCCCGTCCACATGGATATTGGAGTGAGTCGAGGCAGAATCATCGAACGATGCGAACCGTTGCCCAATTGCCTACTTGCCCAATACAGGGAAAGCCTGTTCGAACTGAGCGAGGTCCGACCGCGCGCTTGTCTGAAACAAGCGCCAGAGCGTTGAACGCTAACGGCTTTGGACCGGTCTGTCGGCATCTGGAAGAGAACATATCCCTGTCCTGAACCTCGATCCTCACCACCAGACAGTTCTGGGCAGCTCTTTGGCTGGGAATGCGGTTTTCGTCAAGGACCAGACTGGGAATGGCTTCATCCCCATCGCCCACCATGGACCGCCAGTTACTACTTGTCCTTCTTCTCGCCCCGTCCTCTATTTCTTTTTCTCCTCCCGACACAAACTTCGAACTGCAGACATCTCGCTCCCGCACCGCACCGCACCGCATTCCCAAATTCACACTTTTCGCGCTTGCGCACTCATCTCACTTCTCACTGCTCTCGAGTTTTGTTCTTCGATCAATTCAATTCAAATCCACTCTACTCATTTTCACAATTCTCAGATCTTGGCAGCTTTCTGATCTGGAATCACCACCGAGTCTTTATACTCCGATTACCACCACAAATTGTCATCGCTCAGCTCTCATCAGCTTCGGCTTCAATTCTCACATCATCTCGCGATTCTCTATTTCCGCGCAGGAACCCAAATTGCTCTCAAACAAAATTCTGCCAATGTCGGACTGCAAACCATCTTCATCATGCGTCCCGCTACAATCATTTCCCAGCAACTGCTCAGCCGCGCCATTGCCAACATTCAACGCAAGCCCCACGCGTCGAGGTATGCCACTTCTTCAGTGGCTTCTGCCAGCTCTGTCAACACATTCAAAGAGAATGGAAGTCGCTACAACTACTTGTATCCCAAGGTGAGTCTTCAAACCAACATCGCATCTCCGTCTCTTTCTCCACCAGCCTTCCAAGGTTCTCATGTGAGCACTCGCTGACTATCTCAATAGAACGCCGATGCCGCAATTGAGGCTCGCGACGACATGGCTCACTGGCTGGACAACCTCACCAAGGACTCCACTGTGCCCTCAGCATCTTCCGCTGTTGCGTCTCAGTCTCAGGCTGCCCCTCCTGCTCCTGAACATGATCAATGGTACGAGGATATGACGTCTCAGTCAATCGACATGAGCTTCGATATTCCCCAGGTGGCCATTCAGCAGCCTCTCACGCCAATGCGTGCTGCCGCTCCTGTCTCTGTCAAAGGTCCTAGCCCCCAACGTGCTGCCGCTCCGGCTTCCGCGCCCCTGGCCTGGCACAAGCCCGGATCCACGCCTGCTGTCTTGCTTGCCACCAATATCATCAAACCTCGCCTCGCAGCCGCCGTCGACGATATCACTTAGCAAAGTGAAATGGCCAGCGTCGTGTTCCAGTCAGGCCTCACCACCCCGGAGGGAGCCGGATGTATTACCTTCTCCTTCGAACCACCCGACTCGCAGCAAGACTGGACTCCAGCTCAACAAGAGCACATCGACCGTGTGCTTCAGTGCGCATATCTCAAGCAGGAGGAGCAATTGCCCTCCGCATTCGATGTTTCACCGCCCTCGCACGTTCAGCCCACTATGCCTGTCGTGCTGAAGGCCAAGGAGCGAGCAAATCTGCAGCGTTTCCAAGCCCATGCCGACTCGCCCACACCATCGGAGGATACTCATCAGCGCCTCCTCAGAGGATACTCCACTACGGAGGAGACGCCTTCCTCACCCTTGGCTTCACGCTCTGTTGAACCGGCCACACTGGTCCGGCCAAGTCACCCTGAACCTATGTCGTCAGTCATGGACAACGATGACCAGCACCTTCGCAAGAAGTGCTCCACATCGGATGAGACGCCTCTATCTCCCCTGGTGTCTCGCTCGGTTGATCCGGCTGCTATTATGCGGCCCAATGGCCCCGAACCTCCTTCGTCAGTCGTGGACGATGATGATCAGCACCTTCTGAAGAAGTGCTTTACCACAGCGCAGACACCACCCTCCTCGCTGGTGTCCCTCTCCATCGGAAAGGTTGCCAGCATGCGGCCCAGTCACCCCGAGCCCTCTTCATCTATCAGTAACAATGACGATCAGCACCTTAAGAAGTGCTTCACCCCAGAGCAGGCGCCTCTCTCACCCCCGGAGTCCCTCTCAATTGAACTGGCTGCCAATATGCAGCCTAGTGCTCCCAACCCATCTTCATCAGTCACTACCGACGATGATCTCAAGGCCGAGAACGAGTATTTGCGCGGCGAAAAGGAGGGTCTGAAGCATCTCCTCGAGGTCTACAAGGATATGTCGGCCCAGCTGGCCGAGTCGCAATACGATGTGGGACAAACCCGTGCCCACGAAACCATCGAGCAGATGCAACGCAACGAGCAGCATATGCAGAGCCGTATCAGGCGAATGCAGCGCGCCGAAACGGAGATGCGGAGTCGTCTAGACCAGAGTCAGCGCACCGATAAGGAGACGCAAAGCCTTCTGAAACAGATGCAAAACCGTCTGGAGCACATGCAGCGCAAGGAGAATGAGACACAGAGCCGTCTGGAACAGATGCAGCGCAAGGAGAATGAGACGCAAAGTCGTCTGGAGCACATGCAGCGCAAGGAGAATGAGACACAGAGCCGTCTGGAACAGATGCAGCGCAAGGAGCATGAGACGCAAAGTCGTCTGGAGCACATGCAGCGCAAGGAGCACGAGACACAAGACCGTCTCCAGCAAATGAAGCGCACCGAGCAGCGACTGCGACGACGTCAGGAGCAGATGCAGAGCCGTCACGAAGAGGACATGGCCATCATCTCTCATATCACGGCAGAGCGTGACACTCTAGCGGAGCACCTTGGTCACATGAAGGTTGAGCAGGCCCATCACCGGGACCAAGTTGACCATTTGGAAGACAAGTTGCTGTGCACACTCAATATGCTGCAGGAGCAGCTGTAGGGGACTGCCAGAAGGAGGCCGGGAGGAGAGTTGGAGCAATGGAATCGGTGATAGGAGACCGAAGGCAGGAGACTTGAACCAAAAAAATTGGCATTCTTAAGCATGGCCTTGGTGGCATCGTTTTTGCAGGAGATTGGAAGTAACAGAACGGCATCATTATCCATGGCCCCTACAGCATCATTTCTGCGATTCTTGCTCGGGTTCACGTTTTGATATTAGTTTATAAAACTTTTGGTCTTGTTCTACAAAAAGTCTTTGCTTTTGGGTTTTAGATTTGTGGATTTGGGGTTGGTTTGGAGGAGTTGGATTACACCTAGGCTGGGTCGAAAGCATTGCTAGCATACACGGCTTTGTATCATGACGACCGCCGATTCATCAATCGATTGGCATGCCACACAACTCACACGTTTCTTCGATCTTGCACGCGGTGAGTGATTGAATGCCGTTTGAATCGTTTCTGTGTAGGACTGACAAAACTTGACCTCCTATCCCCTTCATCTACACCTACTGGCCCACCACACTCAAATAGTGCACATCCTGGCAGCGCCTCTATGAACACCATCCGTCGATTTCTGTGATAATTTAATAATCTTTTAGGACTGCGATTTGGCTCTGAAATCTCTGCGCTGCCACTTCAAAAGCAGCTGGTGCACGTGGGGCCAACACGCCGCATGACGTGCTCTTCTTGTGACTCGGATTGCCAGCCGTCTCTCCGTCCGAAAGCCCTAGGAAATCCATGTCGAGAAGGCTCTGCTGCCTTTCAGTCTGCAAGGCAAGTGAAACTCCTAGTCCGGCCTTCAACAGGCGTCATCCGCTCCGGACAGCGCTTGTCCGCGCCGCTACATCCTCACTTGGCCCTACTTCAGGACCTCAAGTCGTCACCCAGGAATCCGTCAGTGCGATTACGCCAAAGAAAAAGAAGAAAAATCGCTATAGCAAGGCGGACGTGGTATCATCAAGACTTTCATAGGGTCTATGACTTGCACAGAAGGCAAGAAATGCTATGGCCGTTACAACTTTTTACCGGCCAAGTCAGCTGCTGGTGAGGATGTGTCCGTCACTTGTGGTTTATCACCACTACTGGTTGGGCCTCCCACGATAGCTATGACAGTCTGTTCCATAATGAACTTGGCAACAGAGCCTCTTCCGTATGCGATGGCGTCGTTGTGAAATGCCCTAGGAATCTCGACGGTCTCGAATGGGATGCCGACTGCGATACATCGCCTTTCAAGCTCTTTCGTGTGACGCTCGGGCACAATTTCGTCTCTTCCAGCTTGAACTATGAGAATTCTAGGCGATTCGATCCCTTGTCTCTTTCGAGCAGCAGCAATGATGCCAATATTTTTGTAGCTGTCGAGGAAATTTCGCAAAAAAGGGTAGAGGTATTTGTAGGGGAGCCATTTCTGAGGATACAGGTCGCGGAGCATTTGCTTAATGGATAGGAAAGGAGTCTCCAGTATCAAAGCCACCGGTTCGAGATGAGCAGGAATCACCCCAGCTGCAGCTAGATTTGTGGCGAAGCCTGACCCGATACTTTGACCCCATATCATGAAGATCGGCTTCGTCTTATGGACACCCTGCTCGTCCTTCTGGTACGTGTTGTCGTGCAGCTGCGATATCCATTTCACGGCCGCAGCTGTATCGTAATTAATGCCAATCTCTGAGGCTTTGCCAGCGGACGTCCAGTAGCCACGATAGCTCAGACCAACTTGAGTGAAGCGAAGTTTTCCATACCCGGGGTAGGTTCTGGTGAAGCTCTGCTTGATCTCTCTCAAGATCCAAGAGTGATCTTGCAGCCTTGGAGGAAGTGAAGACGCATTTCCTGTTGTCTACAGTCAGCGAGGGACGAGGCAAGTACAGATGGTTGACCGAGACAGACCTTGGCAGTAGAGGATATAGATATGGCCATGAACGACTTCCAAGTCTCTTGGAGAATTTGATTCAGTGGCGACTGTGGCGACTGCCAAGGCTAGATCTGTCCCATCAATAGACTTCATATGAATCTCCTTCCATTCAATGCCATGATGGCGGCTCTGATAGTCAGATATCTTGCTGCAAAGCTACGTCAGCTTCGCAAGACTTGAAGGGGTTCGGAAATGAGATAGTGGAAGACTTCCAATCCAGAGGCCAAGTTCCAATGTCGGACATGTTGTTACTTACTCGAGACGAGCAGATGGGGGCAAGTACGGATTATAGATGATCTTATTCTGTAAGGAGATCATGACGAGGCTTTTCCAGGTGTACAACGCAACCAAGAGGCCGGTGAAAATGAAAGGTGGGAGAAGTATATTTGGTATATGAATCTGTCTCTTGTGGATGCTTCTGTGGATGCTCGAAAGAGAGAGTCTATAGGTCATAACTCTGGGTCCTAAACTTGTTCGAGCGCGGTGAGCTGAGCCAGAGCCGGTCCAATGTGTTGCCGGAGCCTCCCTGGCCAGCGTAAGGCGCAGTGACATGCTGTTATCGATGTGTCATTGGCAATATTGGCACAATCACGACAGCAGAGGCTTGCACGGACGAAGTTGAGGACAACATCTCGAGTCGAATGGCGGATCGCCCAGAACCCGCAGCACGCGAACAAATGAAGCAGCAGGGGCTGACCATGCTCTACCGGCCGATTGATTATGTAAGACACCCTAACCCTCCCAACGTCACCTCATCGACCATCTAGGTTTTGCCCGTCAAGGTCGAGATAATCATATGCACTATTCAGTATTGTATTTCATTTCGGGTCCATATTGGAAATCTACCTCTCAATTGAGCTAGCTGCCCAAAATCCTTACTCTTTCTCATATTCGACGCAAAATTACACTCGCGTGTCACGGCGTATGGCTCCGGAAAGCAAGCCACCAACCTGCATTCAACCAAGCTAACAACATCAGCCCACCAGAGGCAACCTGCACAACTTGGACGCTACCGGCTTGTGTGACCGAGTAGTCTTATGCCAAAATTTTGATGGAGCCGAATTGCCCAAAGCTATGTTCAATACTATAGATTGTGCGAAACGAAGCTGGAGGATCTCCCGGTTTCAGCTAGACGCAACTTTGCTCACCACCTCCACCATTCCTTTCGGGGCGGTAAATGTAGGTGAATGAGCGGAGTCCACAGTGAACCTCTGAACGTTTCGTACAGCTTGCTCGAGGCCTTTAATCATGTCGTCTTGCTCATCCTAGGGACAAGCCAAGTCGTTCTTCGTGTGAGTGTAGAACACTGGAATTCCCCTGCGCAGCATGTTCAGAATGTATGAATATGCTAGTGTCATTGGACTTAACAGTGTGATCTTCTGCCTGACTGAAGTTGACTGCAACTTTGAAAGGTCTTCAGATTCCTAGGACTTGTCCCACTTGCAGGGACCCTCATAGAGAGCATAGCCCATCATGTAGTCCAGATGGCACACGCCTCCTTCCTTGACTTCGGCGGCATGAGCTCCCAATCCAAGCCCTTGCAATGAGTTGACACGACGTAGACTCCTAAGGAATGGCTCATGGCAATGACCATTTCCCAGCATTGACGAGACTCTCAGTGTAGCTGCGTATTGGTTGACAGTCCACAGTGCGGCTGGCGTTGGGAGGTCGCGATCAATCAATCGAGGGGAGGCGACGTATTTGTACTTAAAAGCCTGCCTCCCATAGCGCAAATTTGAGGTTCACATAGCTTCAAGTATGTGCCACGCACCGCAGATGAAGAGAACAGTTGGTTTTCCAGACATGGTGATGGTAACAGAGCCGTGAACAGACTGAATGAGATGTCACAGAGAATCAAAATAGATGAATCTCCACACGTGCTTGTTTCCTGCTCATGAATCTTATGAGGCCGGGTAGATGCACCCCAATAACAGGGCGTTTGTGGCTCAGTATTGCTCTCATACTGGTTCATCAGTTTTACGGTAATGTCTCACGGCGGACTAAGAAGACCTGAAAGAATGGAGAGACCTTAGTTCTGACCTCCAGACCATGAAAACGTGTACATTCCACACTTAGTGCTCTGAGACGGACTCCTGTCACGCACAATTTTCTCCGAACTGCCTCTCGAGTCCGGAGAAGATTGAGCTTCGTACCATTTCAGTCATCTGGATCAGTATCAACTCCTTCCCCGTCGTCGATAATATCAGGAGATACCACTGTGTAGAGTTCGGGCGCCTCTTCATCTTTTCGAAGCACAATCTTTCGCCACAGGTGATGAAGGTATTTGAGTTGGAATCGAATAAAGTCACGTTTCGGCACTGCGAACACGACGCTCAGCTCTTCGAGTTCAAACCTCTTGGTCTCCTCAACCAGGAAATAGATAAGCACGAATGCCATCAGGTTTAGTCCTGAGAACATAGCAAGAGCCCCCCAGCTTTTCGTTGCACTGTCAAGTTCGGGATAGCACAAGGTCAACACACCGGCGAAGAAGAGGTTCACAGCAATGGCTACGGAGCAGCCCTGAGAAACAGTTAGTGTCACAAAATGAGGAAACGGCCGGAACCTGGGTGTGGTACTGACAGCCTCACGCTGAGCAAGGGGAAAGCTCTCAGACGCTAATGTGAACGGTATAGGGCCTAGACTAGGAGAATAGATTGCCGAAAAGGCTATCGAGGAGAGGAATTGTCAGCGACTAACTCCACTGGGTGACTCGGACCTTGGAATTATAGCTTCATCAAAGAAGTTTTCAAGATGTACATACCGTAGATCAAGACGGCCAGCAACGATATATGATGCTTGGAGTAATCGTCGGCAAAGGTCAACGCTGCCGCGGCCAGTAGAAGGCTCATCAAGGGCAAAGCGGTGAGCATCAATTTGCGTCGACCCCAAGTATCGATCCGCCTCACGGCTAGCAGTCCGAAGACAAAATTCACGGCTCCTGTTGATGCCTTATCAGCACAGGATGTACGGAGATCTCCGAGTCTCGTGATATGTTAGACCCACCAAAACCGGCACTGTAGCCCATGGCCTGCACATAATTGCTCTTACTTGCAAAAAAGGTGTCTATCCATGCATCAGTAAAATTGCTACTCAGTCAAGTCCTTTTGACTTGATCATTTTCCAGTGAGTGGACAAGATCTTACTGGAATAGAACGCGAAGACGTTTACTAAGGTATATATGTTTATTAATTACTGGTAGTTGGAAGCTTGTTGCACAGTACCTGGGCAGACAGTTACATGAGAGCGAAGGAACTAGTGTAGTTGACTTACTACCGCATAGTTGCTGTGCCAGGGCAACAACGCAGGTACTCAATACGGCATTCTTGAGTTTCGACTTCGTGAAGAGCTGGCGGTATTGAGTCATTGAGTGGTAGATACCGGACTTCAGGTTGTTTGCGTATGTGAGCCCGTCCCTGAGATGGGGTATCTCAGGCCCTGAACCAATTTGGCCCGCGCTTTCAGCCTGCTTGGGCGTCCTAGCTCTGAACAACCCACGCATCTTGGTGCTGCGGCTAGCCGTATGTACGTGGTACGAGTCCAGCTCCACGGACTTGTGAAGGAGGTACAGGTCTCGTAGAGCTTGGAGCTTACGAGTTCATGTTACTACTGAAATCATCAGATGAGGTAAGATCATTGCTCACTTGCGTTGGTCTGGCCCTAAGCAAAATCTCATATGCACGCGAGGGGTCTCGATGGAGCATGCCCGGCTGCATGTAATACCGAGGACTCTCCATGCACCAGCACAAAGAAAAGAGCAATATCACAGCTGGAACAAAAGGCGCTGCCACAATGCCCTGGAAAGCCCGCGTTTGGTTTTCCACTGACGCGTCTGGGCCTAGAGCGTCTGTCCATTTTGAGATCGCTAGGTTGAATAGTGAACCAAGAGCAATACCGAAAGCAACCCTATTGAACACAATCTGGTAGTCAATGTTCAAAGTTCCTTTTGTCAGGCCAATGCAGGTTCTCAAGCTTGCTAGCATAGTGGAAGGGGGTTGGTCGAGCACTTGTCTTCGAAGTAGAAAAGCTAGGCACAAGGAGACTTACCACAGCTGCCACATCAAGACGGACGATCCCCTCCACTGGGCAAAAGCAATTTCACTGGCCAGAATTGGGGCACTGACGGCCTTAATACCCATGCCTGATCACCAAACGTTAGCCATCCTTCTTACGTATGCTATATATGTTCATGTGTGCACTCACCAACTCCGCCGACTGTCCTCACGCACATCAATTGCCACCAGGAAGTGGCCCACGCTGAACTGAGAGAGCTGGCAAATATCATGAGAGCCGCGAGGGTGATAGCACCACGTCGGCCCATCCAGTAATTGAAGAGAAGGGCAGACGGTGCGCCAATGCTGGCGGCGGTGAAGAAGGGGATAGCATTCATCGCGCCTAGCTTCCATTGCCGTAGGTAGTTTTGTTCGTTGATATTTAGTACTGACGGCGCATACAGGTTTGAGCAATTTATTGATGCCTGGACATGGCCTTGGAGGAACGCGGCGCATCCAACGGTCAAAATGACGGGTAGAATGTGCTGGAGCTGCCTTCTTAGGTTCGTCTGCTCTGAGAGCAGGCCCTCTTTTTCGTTCGAGTCCAAGGTGACCAATAGATTGGTCTGCGTGGCGTTACCTTGGGCGACTTGATCGTATGTAAGACTAGTTCTGGCGACACGGGCTGCGCGTAGGATCTTCTCGTAGTCGACACCCGGGAGATGCTTGGAAAATTCTCGAACATCAATTTGAAGTTCCTTGTCGTTCAAGTGACCTAAAGAAAATCAGAGTTTTAGCCCTACTGACATTTGACCTGCCCCAGCAGGGTCTCGCTGCTTACAAAGGGGACCTTCAACTTGGGCCTGGTGGTTGTAGTTACGTTGCAACACCTGGCTCCGAAATCCGCGGCGTCGTCGAGCCATCTAGATCAACCAAGCACTCAAGAGCATTTATGTTTGTTGGATTCTCAATTTCAACCAAGTCGGAAGCCTAGCTTTCGTGGAAAATGCTTGGGTCTTCGGTGAGCGTCCAACTTTGAGAATTGTAGCTTGGTTGGTTACGCCTGCTATGATACGGAGAGAAGAGGAGACTGGGAAAGGGGGAACTGGGAAAGAGGAGACTGGGAAAGAGGAGACTTTCGAAAAAGCTATCAGTCAGGTCTCAATTTTCAGCTGTCCATAAACTGCGTTGAGGCTTGGCTCTGGACGCCCCGGAACGCGGGTGAGCATGCCCGAGACAGCTTCTGCATGAATGCTGACCGGTTACAGCAACCGTGTGGTAAGGCTGCAGGCCCTCAGGCCCGGGGACTTCGGGAAACTACGTTCTAAGTAGTGCCCATGCATCGTACCAGGCCTGTTTTGTCATCTGAGTGTGTGCGAGGAGATGGATGCTGCGCCATCACTTGGGTGGCGTGAACCGGAACCAGAACCCAAAAGGCCATTTCCTTGCGCCAGACAGAAAAACTGGTAAGGTTTTTGAGAACGGGAAGAACATGAAAGAAGCTGAATGTCCAGTGTCTGCGAGTTTTGAGGCTTGACGTGGCCAACGTAGCTTCCAAGGATTGAGTCTTGTGGAACTTGAGATCACTAAAGATTTCCTTCGAAAAGGCTGCACAAATTTGATCCTTCATTCTTAGCTCATGCAAGCATCATCTGCTGACGAGAAAACCCCTTGACGACTCATATCCTGAGTATTTATCTACATGGACACCTTCGTGCAGCCTGGCTTTGGGCGCGTCGTGGTTGTGGAGTCGCTTGAGTTTTCTTCGGTGACAGACCCAACTGTTCAATTAGCCTCGACCACAACAAAACGCGCAAGGGCACTAATCTCGGGCAAAAAAGATCGTGAGCTTCTGAACCCTTGGAAGCAGCCTATGTATCAGGCCAGACCCTCGACACGAACCACCTGCAGGCAGTCCGAATGCAGGCTGGACAGCTTACGCGTGTGAGGTCTCATTTCAGTCAATTTGTTGTGTAACACACCTTTTCTCGACTTCCGTAGCATAAGCCACCAAATTCCAACTTAAGTCCCCTCGACAATCACCTAGTACTAAAGGCGGGGTGCATACGCTTTCCCATGCTTAGGTGGCGAGGTGCGCACGGTACCATCCTTTCTGAGCTTTGTCTGTCCAGGTCCAGTCTTCTTGCCTTGACTCATATAGCGTCTACCAATAACACGCGGTCGGACACCTAGACTCAGCCCAGTCACTGCCTTTCGTATCACTCTTGAACATGTTGTCCACCGGCTCACTCCAGTCGACTGCAGCATTTCTCGCTCCTGTTAGGCCAACGCCAACGGTCGAATGTGTCTCGAAATCCAGATCAGACTGAGTTTCCAGATCATCCAGTCTTCAAATTTCACGACTGCTGAGGAGACATTGACCACTAGTTGCGTACTCGCCGAGATTTGCTATGGCCGAATTCATCGGGACTGCGGCAAGCTTGTTCCAGCTTGCTGAGGTCCTGTCAAAGGGGCTGGCAACACTTCGCAAGGCCTATCTAGCAATAAAAGACGCCCCGAAAAGGATCAAAGAGATGAACGACAGCATCAACCAGGCCGAAATTTCCATAGTGTCTATACAAAACTACATTGAAACCCAGCCGCCACCCGCAGCCGACTTGCGCAAAGCTATCCATCTCATAAGCACAAGCTGCCTCGATGCCCTGAGTACCATCCAGGGAACGCTTGAAAAGGCTGGGAAATCTAAGAAGAGGATAGCTGCAGCGATCACTCTTTGGACGCATGATCACGATGTTCATCAAGCAACGAGGCACATCGACGCAAGGCTACAGAACTTGCAATTAATTCTGCAGGTATTACAGTTGTATGTAAATGACAGTGCAAGTAATTGCGCAGCAGCTAATAGCCTTCAGAATCAAGACAGACCAAGTCGAGGCAACACTGCTCGGAATATCCGGCTTCCTGAGGGAGTCGCAGGAACGGCGAACGATCAACCACGACATCATCGCTTCCAACGGAACCATCGAGCAGCTCGACATCGAGATCAATGGCAAGATTCGAGCTGCCACCAAAGAGATGGCCACTAGCATAGCCGCGAATGAGCCAGATAACTCTCCTGGATGTCAAACAGCAGGGCGACTCCAATATATTGATGAAGGCAGTGCTCTGCGCCCTTCCGTCGCGCCGGGAAGGAAGGAGCTCGATCACGAACTGGAAGCCAACCGGAGGATCTGGTCACGGCTCACTAAATATGGTTTATACGAAAGTGCAGTAATCGTTCAGGAAAGAGCACTGGAGATCAGAACGTTGATGGCTGCAGAGGACCGTATACCGTGGATAAACACCAACGAGCATGACGAGATGCGGGAAGCTCTAGCAGATATGCTCCTCCAATGCGGCACAGCGGAGTCACAAGACAAGGGTCTCGGCATCTTACTAGAGCAACTCGCTAGCCTGACGAAAAGAATTTGTCCGTCGGCCAATGCTTCACTATTACTGGAAGTCCAGAAATGCAACACACTGCGAATCAAACTTGGCCAGATTTGCAGGGACACAGGCCAGCTGGAGAACGCTAAAGATTACTTCAGAATGGCGTTCGAAGCATACGAGAGTGAAGATCCAAGGGATTCGCAAAAATTGCGATGCGTAGGCGAGCAGCTGCTCGAGGTTCACAACCGTCGAATACGAGCCGCTGATTCGTCTCAGAAAGTGTTGTTTCAGACGCAGCTGCAAGGCTTTCGAACCGAATTCCACGCTGCCGTAGGTCGGCCTTCTGTCGGATGTAAGGAGGCCGTGGACTGGTGTGAGCAAGAGAACATCAGAGTCTTCATGTCCCCGGAACGCGAACACCGCTTCGATATCACCATGGCGGATGAGCATTCTTCACCATTACACTCTGCCGCGGAGAGGTGTCGAGACGAAACAGTGCTGCAGCAGATCATTGAGAACTCAGATACCCTGGAAAGACCGAATGGAGACTTCGAGACACCGTTGCTTGTTGCTGTGGGAAGCTCGAACAGCACGGCAGTGGCATTGCTCCTGCAGCATGGCGCCAATGTCAGGGCAAGGGACAAGGAGAGCCAGACGGTCCTCCACAAATCCCAACTTCCGGAAGTCACCGAGCTTCTTCTTCAGCCTAAACTTCGTCGGGCTAGCATCGCGACACACATCTCGACTAATACCCGACTCTCTCGAAGCGATTCGGCAGCCACTTCGTTCACCGCAGCATCGGCCACCACCTTCTCGACCTCATCTCCAGAGACTGATCTGGATGTTGATGCTCGAGACATTCATCAGAAGACAGCATTATGGGTGGCTTGCTCCACCGGACGAGCCAAGACCGCGATACTTCTGCTCGCTGCAAAAGCCGACGCAAATATCTTACGACACCATAAAAGTCCGCTAGCTGCCGTCATTGAATCGAAAGCACAGCCGTACTTTGACGATCCGAATCGAAGGTTGAAGGTTGTTAAGGCTTTGATCAAAGCTGGCGCTGACCCGCAAACTGGGAAAGACGTCTTGCACAGGCCAAGAGGTACTGACAAGAAGATTCTTCACGCTCTCGAACAACCACATGCTACGAATTCAGAGCTTCTGTTCGCTACCACGTCTTTTGGAGCTACGGAATCATCGTCCGGCGAGTCAAGTGAGGCTCGTTCTTCTCGATCGCCGACTCTGGACTGAGAGCGCTTGTCACTGGGTGTGGTGTTATCATTTCTTACTGTTTCTCTAAGATGAGTATGTGCTACTCAGGTCACGAAGTCTGATGAGATCATCAGTACTCAACTGTTTGGAATCTTCGATGGAATTGTAGCGTAGCAGTCCTTCATGTCGGGTGATTTTGCTCTTCCAGCAGGAATGTTCATGGAGGCTCTTTCTATATACGTGCCTCTTTACCATACCTACAGCTTCTCAGTCTCGATGCGAGTCAAATAGAAGAAATAAGTGCCATCGTTCGGCAGCAACTTGGAATCCATAGCTCCCATCACCACATTTTCGGACACAGACCGGAAGGGATCGATGATCGGAAAGTTGTCGTAGATCATAGCCGTGGTTACCACGCCACGGAATTCAACCTTACGCAGCTATAGACGCAGTAAGTCAATCAGCACCAAATTGCGAAAACACATCCACTCCACATCCGTACAGCGATATCAACGCTCAAAAAAGGTCCGTACTCACACGTGCATGTCCATAGCTCTCAAGCCACTTCCGCGAGCCGTCCTCTGTGTATACCATGATCGGGTCCACATCATCGACAGAGCGGTAGTCTTTGCCGGCCCACTTGAAGTCGTCCAGCGTGGCGTGGGTTGGATGTCCCGTGTCGAAGCTGCCGCCGACCCATTTCCCAATGAGCTGCTCCGGCTCGAGGGGCTTGAGCTGGTCGTAGACAGCGGCGACGGTGGCCTCATCGATGTGGCCTTGCACTTTGGTGATTTCGTGGAACTGCTGCTCTGGTCTGTACAAAGTTGTCAGTACTGAGTATCTGTCAATTCCACGTAAAAGAACGCTGGCGGGCGGTGAAAAGAAGGAAGCAAGGTGAGAGGACGAACGTCTTTGCCATTGTTGGGATTGAGGTGTGCTGCGTGATGAAGTATGCGAGGTGTTTGTCGGATCCAGTGGAAGCTAGTGATCGAGTCTTTGTTGGGGACGACTACAGAGTTTTGCTGTGGGTCGGCGAGCCAACAAATGTCGTATGATTGTCATCGAATGAAGTAATATGGAGACATGCAGGCAGCATCAGATTTGCGGATTATAATGTACCCGCCACGAATTTCATGATGGCTTCTGCATATGACATACAAAGCATGACCAGTGTCGCGTACTGTAGGCCAGCTTCACGGCTCCATGTATGTTCGCATGTACCTCGGGCCTAGGTAGGGAGCCGACTTGAGACGCTGAGAAGCGGGGTGGAGTAGGGAATATCTGAACCACAGCAGTGCGAGCATCACACAGCAACCTGGATCGAAGAGTAAACTGCGTGACACAAATTGGAGACCTCAAAGAGACTTGTGTCGCTGCCAGGCGCGCGAAAGTGTGGTCGGCGTCTCAAAGACCCGGGCCCGGGGTGACGGGGTCCCGGACCCGCCATGGCCGGGAGGATCCATAACGTCCGTTCCGTGCCATGCCCGACAAACTGGAGCACGTAGCGTTGATACAATCCAGAAGCCTTACCGAGTTAGAGCTACGTCTGGAATAGGCAATTCGTCTTGATAACTTGTACAAATGCAGCCGACGTGACGCCGTACCCCGCGCTCACTTATTAGTCATCTGCGATCCGTGTTCGGACCGTCCGACGCCAATCGCCGGCAGTGTCGTGGTGTCGGTGACGAGTTCGTGGATAAGACTGATTACAGCTCCTGTTATACGACTTACTAGATCTTAGAGATACAACAAAGTCCTCTGCCTGGGCATCACAGAGTTCGTCCGGTCATGCCGGAGGAAAACAACGAATTTCTGCCGTCTTTACCCTCTTAAGTTCTCGGGTCGTGAATAGGAAAGGCCCTTTTGGCGTCATCTAGACGCTCAAGACGTAAAGCAGAAGCCTGTCTGTTTGGACAATGGCGTTGTCATCCATGCTTTCCATCTTATCCTCGTTCTCCCTTTCCACGATACCACTCGCCGTTCCACTCACCCTACTTCTCGGCCTCACCCTGTCACTCGTAGTTAATCGCCTCATCCTTCATCCACTCTCCGCCATTCCCGGTCCTCTCGCCCTCAAAGTCACCTCCCTGCCACTCCTCTGGCGCTCCTATGCCGGCACCGAAGCAACCTATCTCACAGCCCTCTTCACCCGCACCAACTCTCCCATCCTCCGCATCGGCCCCAACGAAGTGCTACTTGCAGATGGCGCCGTCCTTGCGCCAATCTATACCACGAATGGCGGGTTCTCCAAAGCGGTCTGCTACAAGAACTTTGACATCGACGGCTTTCCGTCGTTGTTCAGCGCCCTGGACAAGGCCTACCGCGCGCCAAGGGCGAAGAGCGTGCTGCCGTTGTTCTCGACAGGAGCGTTGAGAAAGAGCGAGGAAAGTGTGAGAGCTGTGGCTGAGCGACTGGTGGAGAGGTTGGAGGCAGAGCGGAGAAGGGCGGGGAGAGTGGATGTGTTGGAATTGGCGAGGGGTGTGGCGGTGGATGTTGTGTCAGTGTCACTTTTTGGAGTTCAATACGGAGGGTTGAAGACAAGTACAGAGGGGACAGATCAAGTGGAGGGCAATTTGTCTGCAAATGAGTTCGTAAATGCATTTGTGGGCGTGGGCAGATTCTTCTTTTTGCCGAATTGGGCGTTTGTGATGTTGGAGAAGGTCGCGGGGTGTTTATTCGAGACAAAAGAAACAGTCGAGAGTTTCGACAGTGTGCAGGGATTTGTGGACAAGTTGGTTGCCCGGGCCAGTTTGGAAGATGGCACATATCATGCGCGGATGTTGAAGCTGGGATTGAGCCGCGAGGAGGTCGCGGCGCAAATGAAAGACCTAATGTTTGCCGGAACAGACTCAAGCGGCATGAATTTGAGTACATTTTGCTGGGAACTCGCGAAGCATCCTGGCGTGTAAGTGTGGTATCTTGGCTGACTCACCATTGTGGAGATGCTGACAAGTCCATACAGCTATGCCAAGGTCAAAACAGAAGTCCTGCAGGCGAAGAAAGAGACTCCGGATTACGATCCGTCAGCGCTGCCTTACCTGCGCGCCTGTTTGAGGGAGACGCTCCGCCTGAGCATGGCGAACCCGACCAGGCTGCCGAGAGTGGTCCCAGAGGGAGGGTGGGTGTACACACCACCAACTGACTTTTCTTTCACCAGTCAGCAGCAGACCGACGCGGCGAAGACGGAGACACAACCACGCTCGCAAAGGCCCTACTTCCTACCCGCAGGCACGCTGGTGTCTCTGCAAATTCACACCCTGCACCACAACCCGGCTGTGTTCCCAGATCCCTACACTTTTAAGCCGGACCGTTGGCTTGATTCGCCGCCAGAGCTATTGGAAAGAATGGGCCGGGATCATATCCCGTTCGGCCTCGGTTCGAGACAGTGTATAGCAAGAAATCTGGCTATGATGGAGTTGAACATTACGTGCGCTGCAGTCCTGGAGAGCGAGGTGCTCGATGGGGCCACGAACGTCGGAGACAGGATTGAAATTCTGGAATGGTTCAACAGCAAAGTTCGTGCAGAGAAGATTGAAATCGACTTTGCGTCGTGTTCAGGATGATGAACAGCATAGTTTCGCGGAACTGAGGGTCGTGAGCCGGGCCTGCTCCCTGAACATGCCTAGCTTGGACGCGGATGGAGGGGGTGGGCAAGACGAGGCGATTTGAGAAGAACGAAAGATGCAGATTGCGAGACATGGAGACTCATGTAGACATATAAATACGATTATTACGATATGGGTGCAGCATGTGAAGATAAAAACCGTGGCTGTGAAGATGGAGCGGGGAGAAGTGTACCCAGGTACTTTAACCCCTGTGACACAATCTCTGAGCGCCCGGGCGTACTGTGGTAGACTCTTGGACTCCCTTGCTCACTACCTAGGTAGGTAGGTAGGTACACACGGTCCTATTACTCACGCACTGCTAAACATGAGCCGTGTTACACACTTGACGGATGAGTCTTGCTGATCCGGCGGCTCAGCCAACCACAGTCTCCAAGCCCCATTTTAAAGTCACGGGAACGCGCGACGCGGCTGGACTACCAAAGTATCTTTGGACTTCGTCAGTCGCGGTTGGTCCAACGTCCACGCGTTATCTCTCACCCAAGTTCCAGGCTGTGCGGCTGTGCCAGGGCAACCTGGAGGCGGACAAGGCCTCCGCTCTGCCTTTTTACCCTTTTGCGGTGCACACGCGCTGATCGACGCCTTGGATTGCACCTTTGCGCCCGACATAGGCATCGAGCCGAGACTCGCAATCTCAACAGCCGCAGCGTCTGGTAGTCGTGCGTTATAAAATGGCAAGTAGCCTCCCGCCGTGCCTCGTTCTTGGCCGAGATGAGTTTTCGTCCCTGTCTTCCCCAACGGCTGCCTGAGGTATGTAGGTCTGTGCTCGTTCATCATAAGATTTGCCATCTCCTCGCAGAACCTTGATATTCATTCCATCACATCTCAATTCCAACCCTCTTGTCGCTTTCCACGTTCACCTGCATCGAGAAGTCTCGACAAATCGCGGCGCGCACGATTCACGATACTTCACGCATGCTAGTCGATTCGGATTTCATTACACTGTTCACGATCTAGGAGAGGGAGGTAGCCCAGCAAAAATGCATTCAATGTTCAGATCCAACTCGATGAAGCAGAGCTTCTCCAAGAGCTCCAAAAACAGCAAGCCGAGTTCTTCATTCAACGCCACCAAGGACGCCGGTGTCTCCAAGCGTCGCCACGAGCCTCGTCCACGCAGACCAACCACCGCGACCAGTGCATCCACCACGGCCTCTGCACAGAACAATGCGAGGTGAGCATTCATCTTGGCCTTCGTTTTCGGTTGAATCCAAGTGCAAACCTATGCTGACATTTCGCCGCGCACAGCGGCATCAGCGCCATCATCACCCTCGTTGTCGGCCACGAGCAGAGGATTTTCGCCGCCCACGAAAACGTCCTGACCCGCTCGCCTTACTTCTACAGCCTGCTCAAGTGCAACACCCTCGACGCCAGCAAGCGCATCGCCCTTCCCGACGAGGCACCCGAGATCTTCTCCTCAGTGCTCGAGTACCTCTACAAGGGCGATTACTACCCGCGACTCGTGCACAGCAAGAGACGGAACTCGTGGGAGCTGGAGCCGACGGAGGATGTGCGCGGGTCCAAGAGCGAGTCGACCGTGTACCACAGTGGTTCCGAAGGGCCGCTGCTCAAAGATACGGTCATCTACTGTGTTGCCGAAAAATACGGGCTCGAAGAGCTGAAGCGTGTTGCGTTGAGGAAACAAGGACTTCGTGAGTTACACCCCATCTCCGATATTTTACTTCAACATGCCAACAGTGCCAACAGAGTCCGGCATCCAATGCATCACCATCCTCTCTTCCGCCCGCTACGCCTACTCGCACACGCCCGACACCGACTCCAAGCTCCGCGCTCACTACCTCGCTCTCATCATCCGCAGCCGTTCCACATTCAAGCGCAGTGGCACCATGCAACAAGAGATGTTAAACGGTGGTAGCCAGCTTTTCTTCGACTTGTTTGTGGCTCTCTGCAATCATGTCGATGATGTATCCACCGCTCAGACGTCGCCGCGCAGCAATCGTTTCATCTAGCTTCGCTGTCGCCACCCTCTGCGTTTTGATTTCTTTGATTAATCCGATCTACTCGTATCTCTTTTGTTGCTACTAATTTATCTTGGGATCTTCCGGCCACTGCGTCTCTACTCACCGCACACAAGATTGGAAATTTGGGGGGCGGGGGCGTTCGAGCTGTTCGGAGTTGGTTTGCTTTCTTCCCCCACTCTATTCTCTTACACTGTCTTGCCTTCAACACTGTATTATTAAGAAGACCATGATGAAACATGTCACGACAAAAAAAGCTTGGGATGTGATGTGCTAGAGTTCATGAATGAGGCTTTATAACCTGACATTGAGCAAGTGCACGACGAGATCCGCCATATCGTGGCGGGGCTTTTTGATTTTTGGCGATGGAATGATTTTTCGATAGAGAAGGACTAAAAGGTCAAGGGGCAGACACACTGGCGGGTCATTGTATTACTACTATTCCTTACACCCGTTCCGGAAACGTTGCTCTGAGTGCTCTGACTTGAAGAGCCGGAGCTGACATAAATTGAACCTGCTTCACCAATTTCGTCACGACATCGAAGTCTTGCTCTATGTGAACATGAGGCACAATGCACAGCAGACCTTGCCTACCAGAGCTGAAGATATCCGATCGGCGCCTGTACAGGACCTGACTGCTCAACAAATATAAATTCCCCACTATGATGCGTTCTCATGTGATTCGCCAATGGCTTACCTGCAGCCAAGTGAGGCTTGCCGTGCACCCCATTCCCCCACACGAAGCGCACCACATGCAGAAGGCAGAGAACGCTAGGACCTCTGATCTTACCCACAAAGTCACAAGTGCGCACGCTACTCCGTGTGTTTCCCCAGCAGCAGTGTGACTCACGCGAGAAATACCTGGTCGGGTTAAAGTGGTTGCATTAGTACTTACCATGCACAATCCCGGGGCACACAAATTCACAGTGGGCGTGAATGGTAATGATAGTGTAGGGATGAAGGGTCGGGCAGAGTGTTCCTGCATTTTGTGTTTTACCAAGTCATGACAGCTCTTCCGGCGAGTGAGGACAAGTTTCTTGGCAGTCAGCCTCAGCCCATTCTAGCTTTTCTTGTTTTGTTTCCATTCAGAAGATGTTCAGTATGTTGTTACTATTCCTTATGGTAGCTACTCCGCTCGGCAATAAGTGACCATTATGCTTGCCTGTCATTCCGTGATCGCTGTTGCAGAGAAGCCTCAATTCCTACAGTGCAACCTCAGAGACAGGCAGCCTGGTGGGAAGTTACATGTAGCGACGTCCGGCAGTGTCTATTACACGCCAATAGTATGGCCTGAGCGGCCAAAGTATTCCTTCGATGCCGCACATTTTTCGTTCTCACACCCAGGGCACCGCAGACGCAATGGTGGGGAACATGCGGCACCGCTGTCAAGATGCGACTTTGCTGTATCCGCAAGAGCATCGATGGAGATGGAACTGCCATTCAAGCTTTCCACGCGCTTCACCCTGTCTGAGTGGCCGCTCTCCCAATATCCTACTCATCCAGCTCATAGAGTGTCTCTATGTGGTCTGATGTGAATGCAATCGGTACCAACACGAGGTCTGTGTTTGCTTTCGCGATATACTGTTCGACCGTGGTTGAAGTTTGAGGCCCCAGCCAGTTAGACGGTCCAACCTGTGACTACCAGCATAGCCTGTGAGAATTGGAAAACTGCAAACGTCGCATCACGGCGTATACTGTTGCTGCAACTTCAGCGGGATATGGATCGCCTGAATGCAAAGTCAACAGTCTGTATATCGCATTTGGCGCAGAGCTATCAGCTCGATTGACGACGCCCATAGGCAAGTTATGAGCCGAGAATAGTATCACCACTTGGTCCCGTCTCTCTTCGGGATATTCAGCAGGCTTGTCTTGGATATTCTTGGCAAAGACCTCAAGAAGACCCGGGTGAAGCGGCCATCTGTCGATTACCCTCCACTGAATAGTGCCTGGGCCGCTTGTTCCCTCCAATTTATCTCGCAGCTTCCATAATTCTTTCAGGCTGCTGCCAGTTGTAGAGCACGAGTACTGGGGGCACTGAGTGAAGGCTACTGCCTTCCCTCTCTTACCATTGCCGAAACCGTCCGCAAGTAACCTATCATACATTTCCTCGGTCAAAGGTATTGTGTAGCGAAATGCAACATATGGCATGGAAGGCGCTGTTCCCGGAGATATTTGGTCAAGAATCTTGCATGTCTCTTCGCTCTGGTATTCTGCCCATTTACGGATCGGTGAGCTGCCGCCAATGGCAACGTGCGTTTTCTGAATTTTCGGCGTTCTTGTAGCCGAAATGAAAGCTCCAGCGTAGTTCTGCAATGGTCCCAGTGGAGTCAAATCAACGTCAGTCTGTTCAGTTGTAACTTGTCAATAGTCAGACTCAAAAAGTGAGCGAATGTTTGATAGCATACGAATAGACGCCTCAAAAAATCGCCAACGTCAGATTGGTTAGATGGGCCTCCCATGTTCAAGAATACGATAGCGGTCGGGCCCTTGGATCCGACGGCATCGTGGGTCCCAGGCGGCACTGTCGCGAGACTTCGAATTTGTGTGGTCCCGTTAAGGTACTGATTTAGGACTGAGCAACAACGTGTTAGAAATGGGGGATCTTCTTGAAATTTGGAAGTTCTTCTAGAAAGACAGGCTAATCGTCGAAGAAACATGATTGCTGCTTGTAGACTTCGGACGGAAAGTGGTAAAGAAGGTGGCGCAACTACTTCGTCTGTTATTCAAGGCGATGATGAACAGTTTGTCACATTAGACATACTGGGAAATCGCAGAGAACGTATTACCGCAGTAGTACGTAGTGTGGTAGTATAGTGGGACACCTGGCCTGTTGGCGTGGGATACTGTGCCGCGTGCGTGCATTGATTCCGCACACGCATTGGTTGTGGCCGGTGCCATTTCCGAGTTGAGTCGAAGACCCAGGTAGCGAACTACCCTTCTAAATACGAATACAGACAGGGTGACCCAGCCAGATATTTAGGTAGGAGTTACCTAATATCTGCAGTGAGCAGTGAAAGTACTCCCCTTCCCTTGCGGAAGCGAAGCACACAGAACGGAACATTTTCTTCAGAAAGGGAAAAATTCATTGTAAAGACAAGTGAGTATAACGTGTTCTCTATAGCCCTCTGGAAAGGTGTACAACCTTGATACAGGACTGCGTGGATCAATCGCCTATCTGAAGTGGCGAAAAGCCCGTCGTGGTCGACGACTCAGCTGCGTGTGGCGACTGGAACAAGCACAGGTCCTTGATGGTCTAGTCATGCTTCGAGTCCAGTTCCGACGCGAGACGAACAAACTCCTCGAACAAGCGAAGCTTGTCCAACCATCGCTAAGGAACAGCCTGGATGCCGTCGCGGGCACCAAGAAGCCCTCCAGAGATCGCGCCGTTGGTATCGTTATCCAGACCAATGCGACAGACATCGATCAGGACGTCCTCCAGGCTACGTAGATCCAGGACGGCGGCGACGGCGATTATCAAAGTGCTGAGCACAAAGCCGCCTCCCTCACCATTTAACTTCGCCCAGGTTGGGCCATTTTCGGCCAGGTCTGTGATAGTGACGGTGTCGGTAGCCTTCTCGATGGCGCCTGACACGGTGTAGACCTCCTTGACCTCCAATTCCAGAACTGACTCCTCTCTCTTGCAGTTGAAGCCACTACAAACGTTTTTTATGACGTTGTCCTCGGTATTCTCCATCTCATTCTGCTTGTGGTCAAGCTCATACCCCCAGCGCACCTCGGAATTCTTCAGCGACACTTCCTCTGGAAACGGCTGCAGGGACGCCTCATGCATCTTTTTCTCCTCCATCTATCGCTTCATCTTGATCTCCAACTTGAGCGCCAAGCGCAACCCGGCGTTGACCGCATCGACGGCCTGCATGCCGCCGACAAAGGCCGCGGACCATGTAGTTGTAGGAAGCGCAAGCGACCTTGCAGAGGCTATCGTCATGGGTGACAGCCGAGATGCGGATCGACTCCTCGACCATCTTGTCAAAATCCTCCTGAAATAGCGCAGTGGGAATGCAGCGCATGAGTGACCCGTTGCCGGCATTACCCTCGCCAGCGCCGGACTGCTCAGGATCCAAGCACGTCTTGAAGCCTTCGACACCCATCTTGGTCACGCCACCAATGTCCCTTGGTGACGAGCCAGGCTTGCGGCCGGGCCAGTAGCCGTCGTACCAGTTGAGCACGTGAAAGCCAAATTGGCGCGCGATATCGGTGCGAGGGTCGCTCAAGTGCTGCTGGTAGTAGGCTAGCAGAACGGCGCGGGTCAAGTCGGTGTCATCGGTGCCTTGTCCGGCTACGAAGTGGAAGGGCCCGCCGCCGATGATCTCGCGGAGGCCCGTGGGGTACTCCGACTTGATGGTCGTGAAGTCGTCGAACTCGATGGGGGCGCCAAGGCAGTCACCGACGTAGACGCCCATGAGCGCACCGAGGATGCGCTTCAGGTTCGGCGAGGCCGTGGCGATGATCTGAGAGGTTGACATCGTCTTGGTTGTTGTTTGCGGCCGTTGATGCAAATAAGTGAAGAAAGACGTCGACGTAACGGGCTTTATGCTACTGGATCAGAGCTTGCTACTGAGGTAAGAGTTCAAGTTGTAGCAGTCGATGTCAAGTCTTTGTTTCCTTTACTGATGCATGTGCAGGTTGAAATATGGGTCAGCAAATTTGCTAAATTAAGCTGGTCAGAAACATTGTGCTGTTGGCAATCAGGTGAGAAACGCCCGATCCACAAGTCGGAGCTGAAGTTGATGAACAAAACGAAGAAGATGCCCAGTGCCGGACTGATCGCCGCAAGGTTTTTCATGGTGGCTACATCATAGCGTTCAAGACTTTTGATTCACAGCAAGAAAGCCGCAGTGTTGGAAGCGCTGTTGAAGAACAGCGTGTTCCAAAGGACGAGCACATAGAATCTCCAGTTGGTGAAGACGCGCTTAAATAATGACCAAGAGAAGGGCGTGCTCTGCATTCTGGCACCGTAACGTTCTAGGCGACTTCGGGCGAGATCGAGCTTTGTGACGTTCAGGACGAAACCATTCGGCCTGGCAGGTGTACCGGGCCAGATGAAGAAGCCGAGAAAGGCGAGTGGGAGGTGATGATAGCGTTGATGATGATGAAAAGCGGCCATTATGCCCATCAGGTAATGTTGTCGAGGCAGCCTGGAGGAGATTGACTGTAAGCTTGCCGAGAGTCAGACCAATGTAGAATGTGCCACCTCGGCGTCCAATCTCGTCGCTTCGATAGCAGGAGCCCAGCACAAAGTGCACCTCAGGAAAATAGGAAGCCTTGCGCAATAGGTTCAGCCTTGTTCCTTTAAGTGAATGTGAAGGAGCGAGAAGATGCCGGAGAAGAACGATAGTCATACCTCGGACAGAGCCACGGTGAGCCGGTAGGCAAAAATCTCGCCATAGCTCTGCGCGCGATATTGTAGAAGCGTGAAAAATCCCCAACCGAGGTCTAGCATGGGCACGAGCACATGCGTTGGGACTCGGGGAAATAAATAGATAAACGGCAACAACCTTAGAACGTCACCAATTATGAAAATGGTCTGAACTTGGACAAGTTCGTTTCCATCGAACCCGAGGTCGTCAGACATGCCGGAGACATAGGCATTATCTGAATGACCGGACGGTCAGCAAGTTCCACAACATTGACTATCGACAGCAAACGCAAACTTACTGATGTTTGACTGATCGATGTACTTAACCCAATACAGTACGAATGCATATGGCACAATGAGAAAGTCCAATTTAAGGATGAGCCTTCGCTCCTCAGGGGTGTCATTTGGTGGATACCAGTGACACCACTTCCTATCAGTCAAAGATTTGGTGCCATAGTGCTCCATAGTGCTTCGATGATAATATTCCGAACGGTTATGGAGCAAATGGCTGAGATTATGGAGGCTAGCAGCACTCAGTGCTGTATATGATTGTATTCATACTTGTCAGTTGATGTCGTCCTGCGTTGTGTGCCGGCCCAGACTTGGTGATCGTCATTCCTGCCACAATGGCATCAGCATTTGTCGGAGATGACGGTTGGCCACAGCGGAGAATATGTACAAGCTCTGCGTCTTTTGTGAATGAGTTGCAACTGAGTTACAGCCTGGCTCTTGTTTGCGCTGAGGCCGGCGCCATAAGACCATACGGCTGCAGATCACGCAAGTGGCTGCCGAATTTGTGCAAGCGCTCTCTAGAAAAATAATGATGGCAACTGCGTTCTATCTGAAAAAGAGGCGAATAGAACCTAAGTCGCTGTCGCGTACGCAGTGGCATATGCCCAAAACACGTACACGTGGAAGCACGATGTAGAGGATAGACACCTGGGCATGATTGGTCGTCACAGAGCCTTCAGCTCGGCCCAAGTGGCCTGGCTCTCGGCATCGCCGTATCTATGATCCACAACACCAAGTGAAAGGACAATATGGAACACAATGTAGACGCGTAGACGCGGGCATGGTGAGGGCGCTTTTCGAGGCAGCGGAGAACGGTGTTCATGTCCCAAAGACGACTCTGAACAAATCATGCTTCCGAAAGTGTATTACATCTTTATCCTCAACCATGCCGCGTGTCTGCGAGAGCGCTGCCAAAGTGCTGCGTACACAGAGTTATACAACGTGGTATCGCCACAGTCCACGCTCATCACTCCGTCTTGTGCTGCGCTCTCCTCCACGGCGCCCACCTGGCTGCCTCATTCTTTGGCAAATGTATCTCATCAGCGAAGCTCCAAGCCATGTACACCGCGCCCACAACATAGACCAGAAAGTCATCATCTCCTGTGATCGTGTGATTCATGAGATGGCCGTTCCACTTCCACAGGTCGGTCGCTTGCGAAGTCGCAGAGCTCACTGTGAACTGTGAGGTCACGTCGAAGCCGAATCCAATCTGTTTCCGCCATTGCTGAGCTGGAGCAGCGTGATTAGGGAGGTACTGAAGCTTTTCAGGATACATTGCGTGACGCCGGGCCACGATTCCCCGAGAGCTTTCTGATGTGCTATATATCGGAACACTGTCGGGCTCTGTACCTTGCAGTAATTCTTGATCCGCCAGGCAACATTTTAAAGCGGTCAGAGGCATGCCGGCTTCCATAGCCGTTGGCGCGTAGCTCGTGTAGAGTTTGGTCTCCCAAAGATGATACGCGGCGGGGATAGGGTTGAGGTACGCAAAAAAATGCAGAAAATGGTGGCATTGTATCGTGAATTGTTTGGTGTAGACGTTGAAGCATACCGACACAAGACCGGTTGTTCTCCAGCACGTGCAACATGGATCCTCTGGGCGCTGCAGGTCTGCTGGTGCTAGGTCATCATCATCGCCCAGGTATACTGACAAGAGACGGTATCCGCCGTACGAGTCGCACTTCTCCCATCGCAGGTACTCGTTGACTTGCTTCCATCGTTGCGTTGAGCTCGTCGTTCCATCGTGTAGGGAGTACGACCGGGCCAACATGTCGTGGTCGATCTCGTGCACATGCAGTTGGCCTTCATGCATGCTTACGATGAAAAATACATGACCAAAATTGGGATGAATAATGAAGTCCAGGACCATGCCACTCTCTTTCAACAGCAGCCCTTGGCGACGTGGAATATGGAATGTAGGGTTCTGAGTCTGAAGAAGAGTCTCGACCAGCCCTCCCTCTCGAATAGGTCCCGGTTGGTAGCAACCAAGGTTCCCGAGAGACACTCGTTCCAAACTTTCCCCAAACTCCCATCTGTAAAGCTCTGAGGAACTTGTAACGATGAGTACTATTGAACCTTCGGCAATGCAACGCTCGAAGAGATCGGGAATGGCCACGGAGGCTAGGACGTCCTCCTCGAAGTGCCATGCGTGGAGCATTTTCTCCCGACCGAGAACTAGTAGCTGATCACTCATCGCCGTCTTGTATCCTTTCTGGATGTCGAAATTGGAAGGGAAGCGGTAGACTCGCCGTTGCGCTGTCCTCAAGTCATCCACGACTGCGATGTGTGGTGCCGTCCAGGCATCTGGCCACCACGCGATACGGCCTTGGTTGTACACCATGAAGCGAGAGACGTGATTAGGATGCTTGAGAACCTCTAGCAGCTCTTCACTCAAGTCGTCCATAGAGTGAATCCCGCCATGACCGGTCGACACTTTCTTGGAAAGCGAGAAGATTGGATCTCCTATCAACTGCAAGCTGTGATGAAGCATTGCTGCGTATTGGCCCGTGGTCCTGGTCAAAGTGCGTCTCAAATGCCGTCGGAGAATCTCGCCTGGTTCGATCACTTCGCCTTGTGAGCCTTTCTCTAGGCCGATCAATAAGCTCTTTTTGACAGCCTCTGCCCTCACAGCGTCAGCGAGTCCTGGATGCCACCTATCGGCCAGCCACGGCCAGATATCCCCGCTGAGCCATACAAGCCGTAGAGTCTTGCTGGCATTAAGAGCAAGGATGACTTCATCTTGGTCGAAATATTCCAGCAGCATGATGTGTAGCTCAATGGGCAAACGCGAAAGTGAGTCTGAGCCTGGCCCAGCAGCCGCTGCGATAAGCCGCTCGGCACCCTTTCTGGATGTGCGCACATGCTGAATGAGCTCTCGAATTGATCTCATGGTAAACAAACGTCTAGGAAAACTGAGTGACCAGCACTTCCACTCAAATCAGTTCCTCAGGCAGCGCTGACGGAGCGGCGCACGTTGTCACTGAAAGCTGCTGCTGACTCCTGGGGTTTCAGTCAATAGCTTTCATAAGCCGAGGCCTTCGCCTGAGTCATCCAGGACCGCGGCGGCGGCCGCACCCCCAACCCCTCAGGAGGCGGCGCACAAACCACCGCAGACCTCAAGAGTACACGACTAGTGATGCAATGCCTCCACGCTATGATCTTCAAACAATCAGCATAGAGCGAGGCTAGTCTCATAGGTTTGACACTATACTCCACAATCAAACTTGATGACCAGAGAAATGAGCGAGATGTGACTTCTGCTGTCATAGGCAGGCGATTGGTACGTCATGTATTGCTGAAAAGTTGGTAAACAACGGGATGTATCAGGGTATCTAGTTATGCTTCTCTAACGCTACATGACGGATAAAGTTCTTATCGAGATTTGGTTCGGGAACCGTACTACCTTTGTGAGGCAACAAGCCTCAATGCCGAAGCGATTGCATCATAGAGGCTTGGACGTCTCGCTGTGATCGACCGACATGTTGACGATTTAGTAAGCAAGCCGGTCCCACCAACGACAGGCTTCATCGATCTCCGGCGTTGGCCACCGTATGTCGGAGGCGTTGTGAATTGGGACTTCCGACGTCGTAAGAGTCAACCACAGGTAAGTCGTCTCTGCGCTCGCGGGCGTCTTCCTCTGTCTCAAACACCAGTACCAGGGAAAGCGTCGCCCTTCTTGCTCAGTACTACAATCTGCCTCTCCCGAGCTATGTAGCCTTTCATCAGGCCCTACAAAAAGTATACGTCAGCGGCTGTAGTCAACAACATGGACCTTGTCAAGCTCAACAAGGCAAGTTGAAGCGCTAAGAGGGCATAAGGAGAATATTGAGTCATCAGACCTCGCCTTAGCAGCTCTTACTATAACTGACCTTATATATCATGTTGGCCAGTCGGCATTCCACCTCGTCCGAGTCAACTTGTCGCTTACTGCTAAGATTGATGGCGGCGTTAAACTCGGGAACAGTGACTCTTGTACGCCGAGAAGGCGCGGCATCTGGTGCCTCGGGCTTGGGGTCCTCGAATCCGCCAGTCGTGAAGACTTTCCGCAGAAGGTTACGTAAACAGGTGTCATGAGCTCGTTCCAAGGGCAGGTAGATTCGTCTCTTCACGAATTCGTCCTCGCCGTCTTTCAAAGTCTGCTCAAAGGCATAAATGTCGCCCTTCTTGATGCACTGAGCCAAGGGCAAGAAGAGTTTTTGGAGGCGCGGATAGGGCTCGAGGATTTTTGGTGTTGGAAGGGTATGTGAGGTGAGGAGATGACATGGGACGAGGTATGTTAGAATGAGTCTAATAGCAAAAGTCAGCTCGCGCATTCTCGAGAAGCTTCTATGCCGCGGCCTTTGTCCACTCACTCCTTGTTCCTCATCTGATCCTTATGGCAAAGGTCCAATGCTTCTGCTAGGCATTTCTCAGCCTCGACATAGTTCTCTTCGAGGAAGAACAGGACACCCTCGTAGTATTTGAAGGTGACCTGCTGAGATTTGGGGAACTGGTTGAGTGCAGGCATGTCCTTTTCGTTCGCGCGCAGATTTTTCAAGATGTTCCGTGATAAGCTGGCCTGATTGAGCCTAAAGTACGTCTTGAATAAAAGGTTGATGATGAAGTAGATAGCCCATTTCTTGGAATCTTCCAGCGGAGAGCGATCCATGAGACACAGACTGAAAATGGCGTTCAATTGCCGGGCACAGTCCTCCAAGTTCCGCTTGGCATCTGCCTCTGGATCGAAGTCGTCTTGAAGGGTCATGGCGTGTTCGTCGTCGGGCTTCGATCTGCGGTCGTTGTCCGCCTTGATTGCAAAGACCCGGAGATATTTCCCGGCCACGTAAAGGCACGGTATCGTCCACGCGCCAAAACCAGCGTTGCGATAACCCCTGGTCAGAGTGATTGAGAATTCTTTCCAACCCTCGTACACCTTGGTCCAAGACGGCTGAAAAGCAGTCAGCAGGTCTCGAAGCCACGGTGGGAAAGGGATTGGCTCACAGTACCAGCAGCGACGACATCGCCCTGGACCGCGAGTATGGCGCCAACAGTCAGCCAGTACTGGTAGAAGACATCGGTCCAGGCTTCCAGTTCCTTCTTGCTAAGCTGACTCTCTCGCTTCAGATTCCGTTTCAGGAATTCCTTGGCCTGGTGGTGGTTGGTAGCCTTCCATATCATCTTCAAAGTCTCTGTCTCCACAGCCGGTGAAAGTGCCCGGGCCAGCTCGTAGCCATTGGCCATCCTGAACGCCGAGCCGAAGTCCGCGAAGATGAAGTCCATGTTGAGGCGCTCGTCGGAGTCAGCGTCCGGGCCTTCGCATGGATGGTGTGTTGGAAGATACAGAGGGCTGGAATCCAGTCGGAGTTTGGAGTCGACGGGCAGATCAAGTCTGGCAAAGCATGTTATTATATCTCACTGTCTTTGGACAGTCTTTCGTTGCCCAAACAAGGAGCTCTCATGATGAAGCTGGTAATTGACGGAGCAGCTGCAAGCCAGCTGGGCTCCAGCCGGCAGCAGCTCGGCTGGCGCCAGAGCTTGGTAAGCACGCAGCCAGTGGGTGATTGGCCAAATGGCCCCACTTTCTCTTCCGCGCGGAAGGAGCGATGAGACCCGTGCCTTCCCGCCGGCCCACGAGAGAAAATCTAACAAATTCCCCTCGCTGCCAACCTTCCCAATTTCCAGCGTCACCATCCAACTCGACCAGACGACAAACATCAGTCAAAGTGAGCATTACCATCAGACACAATTGTTCTGCTCGACCTGCTGACATTTATTCGCACAGATGGGTAAGCTACGATTTCCTCCACCTTGAATGGATACCTGTGAGCCACACCTCGGACAAACGACCTCGAAACCAATGACGGATCGCGAAGCAACGACAAGAACGCTGGAACCACTGAAATTGGGAAAAGATGGGCATCCAACAACACGAATACTGCGAGACGAACCTCAGGAAACGAATTCGTCGTCGTCATAAGATACGACAGCACAGCCACAAACAACCTATCAACCGTCGGGCGGTTTGGCATCTGGTCATCAGTTGAGACTGTCGAGGATGCTGTATTGTACGACTTTGCAGGGGACCGCCACATCGACAGCGAATGCTCGACACCTCTCGACGAAATGCTGCGAAACAATGCTACGAAACGATTCTCTTCCCAGCTCCACCTTGTATGCACAAAAACGGGTTGCGCAGGTAGCTAACATGCTTGCGATCAGGTCGTCTTCAGGAGTACCAGGTCATCGGCCGGCATTTGCCCACCGAGGGCAACCCCATTCCGTCTCTGTACCGCATGCGTATTTTTGCGCCCAACACTGTTGTTGCCAAGTCCCGTTACTGGTACTTCATGCGCGGTCTCAAGAAGGTCAAGAAGGCCACTGGTGAGATCGTCAGCGTCAACGAAGTATGTGGCATCCCATACCCAGCCGAGAAGTCAAGAAAGACGGCGACAAGAAGGCATCCTCAGGCCGCGAGCATTCGACGGGAACTAATACACGACGACCACAGATCCACGAGAAGCACCCCCTGAAGGTCAAGAACTTCGGCATCTGGATCCGTTATGACTCTCGCTCTGGTACCCACAACATGTACAAGGAGTACCGTGAGATGTCCCGATGCGAGGCTGTCGAGGCCATGTACCAGGACTTGGCCGCCCGCCACCGTGCTCGCTTCAGGTCGATCCACGTACGTTCACACAACAAAGCGACCGAGACACTCGCAAGCTTCGCAAGCTGCGAGCGGCACGCACGACAGAATGCTAACGGACTACCTAGATTCTCCGCGTCGTTGAGCTCGAGAAGGCCGATGATGTCAAGCGACCCTATATCAAGCAGCTCCTCACCAAGGACCTTGCTTTCCCTCTTCCCCACCGTGTCCCCAAGATCAGCAAGAAGAAGATCTTCTCCGCCACCCGCCCATCGACTTTCGCCTAAATTTGTGGTTTCTTTCGGGATGGTGGTAGATGATGGGGAGTTGGGTTGGGAACTGTGGACCGCGCCGGCAAGCGCTCTTGAAACGAGCAAAGAAAGGAACGCTGGTCCAAATGATGGTTTCCTTGGGTGTTCATTCGGGATCATGGCGTGTCATTAGCATTGCTCTCAAAAAGGTTCACGAGCAACGGGAATGGGACAAAATCCAAGCAAAAAAAACAAAACGGGGTTCGCAGATCTGAACGTGATGTCGTGATCAAGGTTGGAAGGCCTATTACTACGGATGCAGGCCTTTTGGGGAGCCCGGAGAGCATGCACATGCTCATTTTGCTGATATATCGTCCGGGAATCGGACACGAAAGGGGACTTGGCTGACAGGCATGACAGGCCGGCCAGGAACCACATTTGGCGGTATCCTTGAAATTGTGCATTGTGTATCACTGTGGTTTGCGCCTCAGAAAGGACTAGACACAGCTGGAGAGCAACGAGGCCTGTTTTGGGCAAGCCGATCCGGGCTCTCCAGTGAACGAATATTGAAGCTGACCCGTGTGGTACCTAGAATGAGGGCCTCCTTCTGATCCGCCATGCTAGTTATACAAAGTCCCGACAGGCATCTCTCTTTTTTTTACCACCGTCGAAGTCCACCCGGAGCCCGAGCCCGAGCGCGAGCCCGCCGACGCCTCCTGCCCTTCGCTGCTAGGCGTCGTGGCATCATCCAAAGTAACGTTGGCATCCTGCACAAAGTCGTTCCACGCGGACCAATCCAGCATATCAAGCTCCTGCTGCGATACGTCAACAGCAGGCTCATCCGCAGTAGCCACCTCGGCGGAGCCTCTCGCAAGCGCGCTGGACACATCTATCATATCTAAATCGCTGTAGTCAATCGTCCACTGGTGCGCATTATGCAAGATCGACGGCGGCGCCAATGACGCGACCTCGGCCATCATTGCATCGTCCTCGAAGGAGACGTTGAAGGGAATTCCTGTTGGCCCGACTTCCGTCGCGGCTTGAAAGGGCGTCGGACCAGCCTCTGCCGTCCTGCGCTGAACTTGTGCCTCCGCCGGGCTCGGGGCCCACGCATCCTGCGACGCCGCTGGCGAAAAGGCCATCTCTATGTTTCTCGGCGTAGCTTCCACCTCACTGGGTGCCTCCACCGCGCCTCCTTCGAACCTCAACCGCCTCAGCCGCGCTTCGGCCCTCCTCTCCCTCGCCTTCCGCAGCAACTTACGAATCGGGCGCCACAGCGCTCCCCGCCGACTATCCGCGACCTTCTCGCGCCACACGGGTAGGACCTTCTCCACCGTCGCCCAAGCGCGCTCGACCAGCGCGCCCTCGGTCTGCACGCACAACTCGGCCAGCGCGACGGCCAGCGCGTGCCATTGCACGTAGCTATCCTTCCACCAGGCGAAGCGCGATTCGTACTCGACGGCGCTGACGCCTGAGGGTCCGAAGGTCTGGAGCTCCATTATGGCGACCGCGGTCTGGAGCATGTGCCCGCGGGAGACGCGGGGTTTTGTGGTGGGTGCACGGACGCGGACTGGGGTTTTGGATGGGGTTAGTGTTGAGAGAGGGTGAGGTTGAGAGTTGGAAAGGGGCTTACAAGGGTACTGAATCGTCAGCCAGAAGATGAGTGTCGTGATGCGCACAACCGTCGCGCCCATCGCAGATCCAAAATGCGTCGGATGGTCAAGCGCAAGGGCAATGAATTGCGTTTCCAGATCCTTGACCCGCATAATCACATCCTCCTCCTCGTTGCCCGTCTCCTGCATCGCAGCATCTCCTCCACCTGCAGCACCGTTATTCTTCGCCCCATGAATATGCAAAAACAGACATGAGCACGCATACGTGCACCGGCTGAAGGTCACATCACTCGGGCCTTCCCTCGCAACAAGCGGAGCCGTGCTGCCTGGCCCAAAGTCCGCGTCGTCGAGGTTCGTCGGCGGTAGCGTCGTGAAATCGTCATCGCGGATCATCGGCTCAGTTCCGCGGTCCTGAGCGGCGCGCACGTCTAGTACGATGATTTGCGCCCAGAGACGGCGGCGTTGCTCGGCTTCGTAAGGTGGGAAGGCGGTGCCGGCGCCATCGCGGTGGATGCTGTGCGCAAGGCTGATGCGGTGGACAAGTGCGAAGAGGGCCCAGGACTCGCGATTCTTTGTGTGCAGGCGGAGGATGGCCTTAGCGTTGTCTGTTAGTCGGCAAGTAGATCCCTGAGGAGGAGGAGGATGCTCACATCGTAGAGAGTCAGTGCTTGCAGGCACTCCAACGAGGTATTGTTCAGATAATCGGCCCTGGCAAGAGCCACCTCAAGGGCTTGTCTGTAACGCAAGACTAGCACGGCGCGATCCTCGCCAAGCTGTGCCCTGCAGATTTCTGAACTCAGACTCGTGATGGCTGCGAAATACATGGCAAAGAACAACGCCTCTGTGGACTTGGTCGGCAAGTTGTCCTGTGGATTGACGATGAAGAGATCAAACTCCTTCTCGATGGTAGGCCGGTGCAATATCTTGATCAACATGTCGACGTTTCGAAAGTAAATGTCCCTCAGCTTTTTAATCCCCTCAGAAGAAGGATGTCGCGGAGGCGCCATCCATTTTGCAAGCTGAGTATTGCCAAACATTGCCGGCGAAACCATATGGCTCGCCGGACTGTGAGATGCTTGGCCACCAGACTTAGGCGACATGGTGCCGCCAGCGCCTCCACTGCCGTCGTCGTCCTCGCTATCCTCTTCACTCTCACTAGGCTGCTCCAGCACGATCTTGATGCCCTCCACCTCGGTCGCCAAATTAGTCCAGAAGTCCCCGCTCACATACTTCGCCGCGGGATCATCCCGCGAGCTCAACGACGGCCCGGCAATAACATTCTGGGGGCTCCCGCCGCCACCAAGCTCGACCTGAAAACTCGACTCCTGACGAGCTGCCGGCACAGCCTGTGCTGCCGCAGCCGGAGTGGAGGGCGTGGTGTGCTGATTGCGCCCCACGACTATGGCCTCAAGCTTGGCAAGTCGGGACAGCAGCTCGACATTCTTGTTGCGGCGCGGAGCGCGGTCCTTCTTGCGCGCTGGGAAGATGCACTCGAGCCCGCCTCGCACGCAGTGTGGACAAGGGTAGACTTTTGCGCACTTCACTTTGCGCTGGCGGCAGGAAACGCAGGAGAGGCCGTGGGTTTCGCCAGGCTGGGGTGGTGGGTGCGGCTGGCTCATGTTGAGCTTGGCAGTTGCAGGAGACACATACACGGTGGACTGTACTATCACGCTTGTGATCAAAACATTGAGGAGAGGAGGAATATTGGTTGTGAGTCGCGACAGTCGAAGCGTTGGAATACTAGACGTCAGAGACCAGCACGTACCTACTTGGTAGGCATTGCCTTAGGGCCTAGCGCTGGCCTGAGCAGCCTAACTAGCATTGTAACCATCCCAAGACAGTGGATTGAGTGGGGGCTTCCCGGCGCTAGTGCACCTTTGATCCTGCCTCACCCGCTGAGGCCTATGACTCTTCGCTGATGTTGAGTCACCGCGATTATAGGTCAAATGCCATAAGAACAAGGACATAAGAATTGAGAAGGAAGAAAGAATATGATCAACCACGCCCAATCTTACTGTAGTGCACTGCGGGTGATTAGGCCAAGCAATCCATGGCCACCACCGGTGCATGGACCCGCATCAAGACCACACTCCCGCACCCGCTCCCCACCTGTGCCGCCCGCAAGCCAACCCTCACGGCCCGGCTTTTAATACGGCCACTTGCTGCGTCCGACCTTGCGAGTCTGCATCTGCTCATGACCCAACAGGAGGTCATGCAGTGGACGGCCGCGGGCCGCACGCATACGAGCCTCGACGAGACGGAGCGCAAGCTGGCTCAGTTCCTGCCGCCCCGGGGTGATGCCACGACGTTCAACTGCGCTATCTGCCTGCGTAGTGCGGGCGAGGATGACGGTGAGCTGGTGGGGATTGGCGGTGTGCATCGTTTCAGTAGGACGGAAGGCCTGAACGGTGTTGATCCCGATGGTGGATATGGCTGGCCTGAGCTAGGTTATCTCATCAAGAAAGAGGTTTGGGGCATGGGGCTGGCTACGGAATTTGTGAGGGCATTTCTGGGAATGTGGGATGGGTTGCAGAGGGCTGAGGTTGGGGTCGACGTCAATGCGAAAAGCTTGCGGGATGGCGACGGAAGGGATGGTGCTCGTGAGGATGGAGTGATGGCAAAAGAGATGTTGATTGCTATTATCAATTCGACTAACGTTGCGAGCCGGCGAATATTGGATAAGTGTGGGTTTGAGCATTTTGATGGATTCACTGAGACGCGTGTCCAGGATCCGGACAGGACCTTGGAGCTGTTGTCGTTTCGGTACTTTCCGAAGTCAGTCGCCGGTGCTGAGCAGATTCTTGCCTAAATACAGACGTGCTACTCAAAGCTTGAGACGATGATAATGATAGGGAGGTGTAGGCAATGAGTCGTGATGTATCGTCAAAAGATCTGTGGACGTAGGGGGCGCAGTGTTGAGTATGCTTTCTCGTTCCGGACGCTATTCAGAGGCCGTATTACGCCGATCCTCGCGGACCGAGACTAGGACTGGACGCAGAAATTAGACCGTCAGCGCATTTGCCGGAGATGGATATAGACGAGCTAAGGATACGTAGACCTGAGGGGAAGGGCCATCGAGTTCGATAATCACATCAACTTTTTTACGCTCACCTACGTTGGCTGCAGAACGAATACTCAACACTACAATCATATATACTTGGGAGACAAGTCAAGCGCTACTTTAGTCTCAACTGCCAGACATCATGTCCGGCCTCCCACCAGCAACAGTCATCGCCGCTACAGCAGGCATACTCGGCTCGGCATGGGCCTCAGGTAAGTACCTACTCGGCCTCGACCCGAATCACGGCTCTCTTTAACACACTCTGCAGGCGGCCAAGCTATGCTCTCCCTCCTCGCCATCCCAGGCCTTCTCTCCACCAGTAACCTGCCCGCGCCGCACGTCCTCGCTCAACAATGGGCGGGCATCTACAACCGCGGCAAGGCACTTGGCCCGCAGACAGCCGTGCTGGCGGTCCTAGGCTACGGCTATCTTGCATACGATCATCGTCAGGGTGGGCGATGGGTACGATTTGCGAGCGCGGCTGCCTTGACCCTGGCGATTGTGCCGTTCACAGTTGTGTTCATGGATCCGACGAACCAGGCGTTGTTGAGGATCGCTGAGGGTGCGGGAGCTGCCGCGAGTGAGAGTACGGTGGTGGAGCTGTTGATGAGGTGGGAAGGGCTGAACCTGGCGAGGAGTCTTTGGCCATTGGCCGGGGCCATTGTTGGCTTTTGGGGGCTGGTTGGGTGAGGCGCGAGCGTGAGGCGTAAGGCATAAGGCGAGCAATAGTGGACCTCAAGAAGGCTCGCGTGACTGGGTAAGTAGAAACTATAGAGACATGTATGTATAGTACGCATCGGAAGCAAAGACTCACATCCACAGTATCTCACCTTCGACAAGGTGATTCGTAGTGCCCTTCCTCACTGTCTCAATGTGCGCGAGACAAGGGGTTCTGCAGGAGGCAGACGCAGATTCTAAGAGGCCGCGAAGTGCTCAACAATGTAGCACTTGGTTGTTGCAGACTCAGAGTAGCATAAGACAACGCTGATAAGTCTCTGAATGGTGCTTGTTAGTTGCATAATTTAGGTACGAGGCTGTCTGCTGTTGGTTGGCCGATGACGGATGATGGCTGCCCAGGCGCCCTCTTGGCGGTCGAGTCGGTGGGGGGGGGGGGCTTTGGGCGCTGAGATGTGCGATCCTGGTCGATGCAGACTGCAGAGGCGTGACTGTGGCCGTGGCCGTGGCCATGACCGTGACCGTGACCGTGTTGTGGTGATGCACAGCAGTTCTCACCTTCTCACTCCTGTCGCACTTGCACCAGCTGCATGTGCATATCTACCCAGTAGACTTGTCTTTGTCAAATCACCATAGGCAACACTGCCAGGATTGCATCGACTTGCATGCGTCACAACCACAACAGCCCGTACAAGCAGTCCTCTCTCAACATCAGCATCAGCGGCCTACTGCGCAGTCAGTCCTGTTTTGCACTCCTCCCACGGTCGTTTCCTACTAGCCAGGACCCTCTCGACGTCGAATATACACATTCGACGACTCCGGCGAGTGCCTTCACCACAAAGACGCTTCTCCATACTCGACACTCCGCTCTTGTGCTGCTGCCCGATGACGCTACCAGATCCAAGTGGAGCCCCACCACCAGTCAACAGCCCTCCCCATGAGCTGCTAGTCTGATGTGAGCGCATCACCATGGCCACCGCTACCGAGTCACGTCCAAAGCCTGCTCCAGCTCCCCCACCACCCCCGCCGCCCGAGCCTGCCCAGCCCAAGGAAAAGGAGAAGGAGAAAGTCGACTATTATGGCTATCTCTACGAGGCCAACAAAACCCCTACAAAGACCTTCGATGCGCTGTTGCGCGCTATTGGGCAGCATATTGTGAGCCGCTCTTTCTAGCTCCAACGTCTACGTCCCGGACCCGGTGTTGGCTCGCGCAGGTGCGACGAGGACAAAGCGCAGGTAGACTAATGGCAAGCCTCACTTCAGATCGATCACCTTGGCGACAAGAAAGACCAGGTCTTGAAACCTAGCAAGCTCGCTGCCTTCTACAAGGCTGTGGGCGGCGACTACGACAGTAAGCATAGTGCACCTTCCGCGCTGCTATGCCTTCGGCCCACGCACACTCGCTGACTGCACTTCGCTCGTCACACAGAACTCTTTGTCCACGCGCCTCACGAGTCCATCTCGTATATCTGGCAGGTCTTCGGCTGCCGTCACACCCTCGAGCCCACCGACAGCGATACCGACGCGCCATGGAACTTCGAGCCCCCAACAGTCCCCGCCGTCACCCTGCGCGGCTTTGTGCGCTGGGAGTCTATTCAGATCCTCCTCACGCCTGACGAGCATGTGCCCTTCATACTATACGCGGTCAGGCACTGGAATCTCCGCCACCCGGACACCGGCGAGCCATTCCCCGCCGACATCACTGCCGCCGTCTTCCCCTCCGAGCCCGACGCCGAGATCAGCGCCTGGTACGAGTCTTGCGGCGAGAAGCTACGCAAAGAGGCCGCACCCAAGGAAGCCGCGCCCAAAGCCTCGCCCCGTCCGCCCTTCCCCTCGGCGCAAGACCGCGTACATGCCGCCTTTTCCCACGTCCGCGCGCCAGGCAGGGCGGAGACACCCGACTACTTCAGCCACCACCGCAGTGTCCCGTTCGCACACGTCAGCCCGGGCCATGCGGGACGTGACAACGGTCGCGGCCCAAGGTTGCGCGTGTCGCCTGAGAGAACGGAGCGCGCAGAGCGCATGCGCTACAACCCCATCTCGCCGCAGGACGATCGCACGCGACGGCGGTCCTTCTCCGACTATCCCTCTCCGCACGCCTCGCCGCACGAGCCGCACTCTTCATCGCATCTAAATCCTCCAAGGCCGACAGCGACTCGGCGCCATTCGCACCCTCGGCGCGATCCAGACGAGTCAGAATCCGAGGACGAAGCGAGTCCGCGAAACGGCCGCCGCGGGTCCAACCCCTACAGCTCGAGCGCCCCTCATCGCAGCCCGAAAGCCGTCCCACGCTTCGTTCACATCGCCGTGCCCGCATCAGGTCCACCAGGCGGAACCTCGCCAACCGCACCCTCCGCGGTATTTCCCTCCCCAAACCTACGAAACGACGGCGGCGCCAAACTCCGACCGGACGAGCGCGCCTCGCCCCTCATCCCGGGACTGCGAACGGCCCGCAAGGTCGGAGTGGGAGGCGCCAAAGACTGGGCCAAAGAGAAGATCTCCAATATTTTCCCCACCACATCCCCCCTAGAGCGCCCCGGCTCCCGCAAAAGTCCCGGCTCCAACAGCGGCGGCGCCGGCAACTCGCGCGACAGCCTCGGTCGCAGCCGGTCCTACGACGACAGCGCCGACAGCGACTCGGAACACGACCGCGAACGCCGCCGCCGCCGCCGCGCGCGCGAGCGGGAACGGCGCGAGCGAGACGCTGCTGCGATGTACGAACGAGAACAGCAGCGCGCACGACGGAGCAGGGAGGATGTGGGGCCGCCGGAGTGGGATGAGGGCCCGCGGCCGCGGAGCCGGAGGGATAAGGAGAGGTACCTGCGCCGGCCGGAGAACCCGCGGCGGACGAGCAGTCACGCTGATGTTGATAGGCTTGAACGGGAGCGCATGGCGCATCGGTATGAGTACGCAGAGGATAGCAGGCGGAGGGCGCGTGGCCGGGGACCGCTGGCGGAAGAGAGGGAGATTCCGCGTGAACGGACGGCGAGTCCGGTGATTAAGGGTGTGGGTGGGCGAAGGTATCCTGCGGTGGCTGAGAGTCCGTAACGAGTGGCCACGTGAGGATTGGGATTGCCCTTTTGATGTGCGGGATGGCTTTTATGAAGTTTGATCCCTGACTTGATTTGCATATGAGGAACAGCAGCAGGATTCACTGTGATACTGATACGACATGGAGAGAATCCGGCGGGATTTTTAGAGACGGCGTTCGTGGAATTCGGTCATATCTTTGCGAGCGTTTGGAAAGCGTTCCGGTCATGAATTTGGGGATAATCTGAGGAGTTCTTTCAGGGTGTACTGGGCGCAGTCTTCCTCTGGTGTGGTTTTGATACCAGTGGGCACTATATATGTCACTCACTACTCAGCCTTGCAAACACACCTGCGAATGTCAATCCTTGATTTTGCAACAGATATCAGGGTCAAGACTTGGTTGATCGAATACAGGTGGCTCTCTAGTCTTGATGCTGTGGAGCCACCCCCCCCCCCCCACAAAAAACTTTTTAGTAGTCAATTTATTGAGAAGCCAGCCCACTGGCACACACAGTACACATACACGGCTCGTCCACGCTATCTAATTTTGTAGAATTTACAAACAGCAATCCCAACAAAGCCAAAATCTGGTACGTCAACTCCAGGCTATCACTGTCCAGATCAAGCCATATGTATCAGCAGTGCCAAGGCATGCACATATCCCTCTGTCCACCTGACCCGAATGCCACGCGGTACAGATCGAGTCGCGACTGCGTTCTCCAGGCTCTCTTGTATATGATGTCGATGGCGGGTGGACGATGATATTGCAGCCCTCACTGACAACTCAACATATCCATTGGGGCTACATTTCATGATCATGGCAACCATGGAGGTGGGAAACGGACTGATTTGTAGCTTCCACATCATCGCTACTGGAACGGCCACCACCTATGACAAAGTCATGGATCAGGTTTGGGACACTGACCCAGCAGTCGAATGCTAGACAATCAAAACGTGCAGGGCCGGGTAGAAGACCAGGATGAACGTCTTGTCCGTCACAAACTGTAGACGAGAAACCCATAATTCATCTCAGTGATTAAACAGGGATCCACTGAACCAAGTTTGTGTATAAGGATCCAATTTCGATGTCGCCTGACATAGCCTGACTTCACAACTTTGTATGTCAGTTTAGACACCACAAAGAGGTTGAGCGGCCATATTCCAAAATGTTGTTCGCACACAGCCCCATCATCATGAAACATGCCGGGACTATCAGTCAGTCCAGAAAGAGTAATGTGAAATCAACCAAATGTCAGATAAACGAAGAGTAACAGCTGCCGAAGTAACACGCTCCTGTCTGCATCTACGCCATCATCAGCATAATGTGTCGCGTTTATCTGAGCCATGATCTGTGATGGCACAACACGTAAACATCATTAAGCAGCTCCAGTCCTGAAGACGCATAGTAGATGTTGTTCGAATGTGCAATGGTAAGCAGATACAAAGCCTGAAAGAATGTGGGTGCTGTGTGGCATGTAACAGAGTAATCTCCAGACAGTAGGCCTGGTATTACCGCAACGTGAGCTGTATGCATCGAAAGACATTTCATCGCCAGTGAATTACCAACAAGCGTCTGTTAGGTTGTTGACCCTTTCTATCCACAACTTCATTGTGAGGCTGTATCGTTTTGCTGGCGTCACAAAATACATGTTCCGGAGCACTGCAAAGTTCAAACCAGGTGTGCCTACTAACCAGACGTATCGACTTTGGTATGCTCTTCCAGAGTGGGTACGTCCGCTTTTGTACGACGTCGGACCATCCGTGTAGAGCACTGACACAGGCAGTCCATATCGTGGACGTATATGGCATGTGTTGTCTATCTTCTCAGAGCATAGGCCAACGCCTAGGGATAAATAAGGAAACCCCTGGTATCTAGAGATGAGCAATCGTGGACCTCTACGGCTGAGTTAGATGCCACGTTCCATGAGTGTGGAAATAGCCCAGGCTTCGCTATATGTAAACATGCGCATATGATAGATGCGATCAAAAATAATTGCTGGCTTTTTCCAAAGATCGACAATGCCAAGTCTTCCACATTGTTGTTGCGCCGTCTGCCATCCCATGGATCTCTGTTATCTTCTGACTTTCGGGAGCTTGGCCAAAGAACTGCTGGAGGCGAGTTGTCCGAGTTGAGTCTCGACTCCCTGCATGCAGAAGTCGTCCTCAGAGAGGGAGCGAGCAAGAGAATATTGTCGACCTGGGGAACCCTCCAAGGATAAGCATCGGGTTCGAAACTCAAGGTGCCCGGGCCTGAGCACCATTATAAACACATCTGATAAGCATGCAATGCTCGAAAAGGATAGTGCGCAGAGTTCTGCTGAGAAACTGTGAGTCACCATGAGCTGCACGTCTCGGGTCTTCTCGTTTCGAAAAGGAGCCCTGGCCGGAGCCTAGCCACATTGTGGAGTCAACAGGCTTAGGTACGTCCATCGGATTGCAAATCCTCGTTGACCTTCTCAGTGGTGTTCGCTGGTTCGAGATCTGCCAGCATGGACTGCTCTCCACATGCGCCACCCTGCTCAAAATTCATTGGAATTGTTGCTTTGGTGAGTGTGGACGGTGGTTGGAAGTGCTGCACGCGCTGCACGTTGTGATCGTCGAGCTCGAAGGCACCGAGTCGGCTCGATGACTGAAAGACAGCTGAAGCCAGACGAACAGGACCAAAGCAGCTTACTTTCTCATAGCACACCACAGATCCACCTCTGTCGCTGCTAAGTAGCAGTTCAAATGACCGACGCTCCGCTCCGAGATCGGGTCATTGCGGTGAAGATTCGCTAGCTTGACATAAGTCAAGTTCTGCACTCTCCCGTGTTGTGGAAAGGATTGACCTTGGGAGAGTTAGGTGAAGAAAAAGGAGAGATCCAATGGAATCGAGATGCATACACGCGCTTCCCGATGTTATCGGAAGTGTGTCTGACTTCAGAGGCTCGTCGCTCTTACGCCTGATCATGGGGGACTCTGCAACGGAAGACAGAGAACAACCTCCTGAAGGAGGGGTCCATGGCCAATAGCCACCTAGACGGTAGGCCGTGAGGTCTGTCTAAAGAGAAGAGTATTCACTGATCAGGATTCGGAGGAGTGAGGCATGACAGGGGAGACTCTCCTTCGGTTGCATCCAGTGCGAAAGGTGCGTTCGTGAAGTGAAGGGAGATGGGGCTGGGAGTGATGTTCAGGATGAAGGAGGAAGAAGACGTGAATCTCGAGATCCCGAAGCAGAGCTTGAAGGTCATAGTCCGATTGTCGGGAGACTTGGATGCCCCTTCCCGAGTTGCATTATTTGCTATCTTGTTGTTGCCCACCTGGGTACCTAAAATCAAGTAATGTCGAGCGTGCCTTCCCGCACAATGACGATCATCGGCGAAGCCAAAGATGACTGGACATGCTTTCCCTTCGCATCCACTAGAGGAGATCAATGTTCTCTCACTTAAACCACTGATCTTCACCCTCCTTCAGCGTATCACCGTCGCGAACACATAGGCACTCAGAGGAACTCGCCAGAAAGAGCTGTGGAGAACCTAGAAATTGTTCGAGACTTGCTCATCATCAGATCGACAAGATGGCATGGCGCCAGACAATGTCAGGTCTTCCTTTTGCATTTGTGTAATACCTTGTGTAGCCTGTAATAGGTGATGATGACTCGCATAGAGACAAGGCTGCCACAGCCTCGCGCAAGTGCGCCGCTCGCCGAATAAGGCGTCTCAGGCTGTGAGCGCCTATTTCATGGTCATCTACTGATACCGATCATCGTTCAGCAGTTCCGCCAAATCGTGCCAGTGAAAACCGACTGTTCAACCCGCCCTCAGTCGCATGCGAAATTCCGCTCCGGCAGATTACCTTGATTCAGAGGGACGTAGACCGGTGCAGTAGGCAGCAAGCGCACTAAGGCTTTGAGCGCCACATGAGGCCACACGTGCTGGCCTGGCTGGACATTACATGGTTCGTTGTGACTGTCCATCAAGTCGTGCGAGGCGTGCGAGACTTGATGGTCCAGGCTTCTGTGACCTCACCTCGTGACTACCTGCCTGGGTTGAAGACGTCTTGCTGAGCCACTGCTCCAATAGACACAAAAGAGATAAGGGACAACTAGGCCCCACTCAACGCACTATCCAGTATCATCGGCGCCAGCAGCCCCCCAATACAGAGAAACGAACGAACGATCCCAAGTTAAGAAAGGATATGAGACTACTTACTATCCAGCAAGCTAGCTCTAGCTCGAAAAGCAGCAAATCTCGATCCAGAGTGCATCAAGGCTTGAGATAAACAACACGCTAGACCTATCGCAAGACGAACTAGCCACGGTCCACAGACTGTGCAGATACGTCCTGACGACATGCCTCGAAAGGCCATTGGTTAGGGCCAAGAACAGGCGACGACGTTATTGTGTGCAGCCTCAAGGCAGTGATTGGCCTTGACGCAGGCAGCGGAGATGGAAAGGGATGGCGCGGTCAAGCATGAGTGCTGCGATCATGGCCGCGGGACAGGTCCCGATGCATCATCAAGCGAGGGTGGCCGTCGGGACGGGCCTCGATATCGGCATGCAGACCCAACGCACGCCTCCGTGCACACTGGACACGCTGTCATGGACTGCGTGATAAGTCTAACAGCTCAACAACTCGTCGGAATTGTTGGAAGAAAGACTAGAAATGAGGCAATGCAGGTCTCTTGAGACGGCCCCGATATGAGTCGGCGCTCATGTGCTGCCGGGTCACCCGGGCCACACAGCAACCTGGTGGCAGGTGATGGACCGAACACAGCGTGACAACCTAATCACCGCCAGAGGAACAACAAACTCTGCAACCGTCTGCAGAGGCCGACAAAACAGGTCGGAGGATTTCAATGGTGATTTGGCAAGAGCAGGAAAGGAGTAAGCACGAGGGCCGAGACAAGTGGCCGCCGGTGCAGCCGCAAACCCCGGCGCAGCTCTCCCATTCGGCGCTCCGGGGACGCGGGGTGGAAAGGCGGTCGCGGAAGCAGCGGCCACGGCCCCGCATTTGTCTTAGCTACCATGTACTTTCATCTGGTTTCTTTGTGTGGACGCGTGCTTCAGGCTTGACGTGGAAAAAAAAAGAGCGGTGGAAAAGTACTGGTGCCCGGCCTTTGCTGTAACAGCTGTCAAGAAGGTGTGAGCAAAGAGGCCGCAGTTTTGGCGAGTTCTTTCTTGTTCCTGGATGATCCTTGGTTGGGTCATCCAGAGACCCAGGTCGCTTGACGGCTGGTGAAGCCGGTGAGGCCGGTGCGTTTTGTCAGCAGAGAGTCCAGTGCACAGAAGTTTTGCGCTTGCAGCGGTCAGCTGAAAAGTGTGTTTGGATGCAAGCGGTGGCTTGTCAGGTCTTGCTCGTTCCACCGCGGAGCGAGCCAGTCGTCACTAGACGGCCTTTGTCGCGGTCGGCCACTGCTGCCAAATTGTCTTGGTTGGCTCACAGCAGCTCGTCCTTCCACGGGTCCGTCTCATCCCATGTCGTTGCCTGGGGTCTTAAAATTGTGCTGAGGCTGGGCTTTGGCCTTTGGAATAGCCCGTGAGACTGGGAGATGCATGAACTGCGATTTCCGCGTGTTGGCATATTGTAGAACCATCTTGATTAAGCCGCGACGGCGATTGATTCAGAGTCCCGGCTTGGGTTGCAAAAAGCAGAGGTTGGTCATTTGGCGTGTGGTGCGTGGCGTGAAGTATGTATACGATCGATTCAGCACACGAAGTTTTGTCATGCACTTGGGCCTTTGCAGACCGGATGTAGATGCCAGATGTTAGATGTCAGGAGGTTGGTCAAACTGTGCGCCCGGGCGAGTGACGAGATCAAACTTTCGTCACATGGAGACTTGACTTGTAACCTCGCAAGTCAAGAGCGTTGCGAAACATGGCACCGACTGAAGGAAAAGGGGGTCGATGCTTGGTCTGGCGTGACGAGCGTCAGCTGGAATCCAAGACTGACTTCTCGTTTGATTCGACGAGGCCCGGTAATGGAATATAGAGACGAGCTGGAGCTGTACGACGTGAATTGGCATTAGAGTTTGAATATCCTGCCATCACATTGACTGAAATCCCGCCAACCCACAATATTTTTATTGCGTAGCGGACCAAAAAGCGCAGGCAATTCTTCGATTATGCGACCCGTGGACGCCAAAGAGGACGAAAGCCAACACAAGATATTTCATAGAAGAGCATCCCGCGCTAGAGCAATGGATTTCAAAAGACTATCACGCGGATGCACAACTATCCTACATGCCTACTGTACATGACCACATCACATCCCTTGTCATGTACAGAGTACAAAGTATTTGCAAAAAAGGTGAGACGAAGAACGATGATCCTGGACCCGGATCACAGAGGTGGTGGCAGGCCCCGGCAGGGTAGGTCCGTGCCTGACATCCACTGTAATAAAACCACTTTACAAAGTGGTCAGGGTGCTCCTGCCCTGGGGCCTGGCTGCCCTATTCTTCTCCATCCCTTCCAAACGTTCCACTGCGACTTGAGAATAATGGAGAAGTGACCTTCCGGCATTGCTTACCTGCTCTATTCACAGACCCAAGACCCTCACCCCGAATCCCAATTGTCCCAGAATCCACCTGCAAACATCCATAACGACCACCGCCCTTCCACGAGCCAAAACCAGCAGAAACACTATCCGCCATGAAGGGCCGCCCTGTCAAGGAGCTCGTGTATGAGCAAATGTTCGCGAAACCACGCTCTCAAGATCCTCAAAACTTCGAAAGCCTCTTACAACGCCACCTGATCTTCGAAGTCCGCCGAGAGGTCCACTCCTTCTACGGCCACCTCGACACCTCCGAAGCCAAGTACCCAGGCCTCGACTACAACAACAGAACCCACCGTATCCGCCTCAGCAGGTGGCAGTGGCACCGCCGCCTATTCCGAGCCATTGACGCTCTGCGCCTCACACCGAGCGAGATCTCCGGCTTGACGCATTGGGAAGGCACAAAATGGGCAAAAGAACGATATGAGAGAGAGCAACGTTGCACCATTCGGGACACGGCGATGGACGGCTTGCCCGTATGGACCGGCGAGCAGAGCACAGAGCGCGTACGACAGCAGACACGCCGAGCCTCGCAGACAGCCGACGACGACAGCAATGCTGCCATGCAGGAGGTCGACGAGGACAGCGAGGGCGAGCTGGAGAGTGTGGGCGTTGCTCTGAACGAGCAATTGAGAGAGCGGCTGGCCGCCAGAAACTCGGGAGACACGTCTTTACCTCTGGATGAGGCGTGGGAGCAGTGGTTCAAGAACGCGGTCGAAACGGGCGAGATATCCGCAGTTAGGGAGAGGCAGCGCATGCTGGACAACGCGCGAGCGGGGAATTGGCACGAGGTCCCGGGCGCCTTACAACACATTATTCGCGACGCGCTGTGGGCTGAGCAAAGGGGCTTGATAAGAGGAGCACGCATCAATCACGGACCGCCCTCGGTTGGAGGCCGTCTCAGCTCTTCACAGGTTGGCATCTTGTCAGCGCCAGCTCTATCTGCCCTGCCTACGACCTCACAGTCGACGTCGCACGCCTCGTGGTCCAATCTCCGATTACCGGGTGCTTTCGAAGCTGATGGCATACCAAGAAGTACGAATGTCTAGGAGCCGATGACGGTGTCAGGCGCGAGGCGCATACGATACGGGGTCGCTGCACTCATGAGGATGAACCCTTTATAATTGCAACATAGCGGTAGCTTAATAGCGAAAATTGCATGGCTAATTCGTCACCATGTTGATGCCTTCACTTGACTTCCATGTGATGCTTTCGTATGGAATAGTTCCCTAGGCTGGTATGGATTGATCTGGCATGGGACACGCTCTCATAGAATACTCTCCCACATGTAATATCTAGCTTAGATACTTATCCTCCTCCTTGAGATGCTCCCCAAAGGGACAACCTGCCGCGCCGAACTTCTGTAGGATCGCGTCATGTGGTAGCTTGATGATACTTTCTAGGAATGCACTCTGCGGGTTACCCCATACTCAAGTACATTTTCTGTGATATCGAACAGTGAACTTTGGAGCTACTGACTTGTGGACTACTCAAGTTTCTATCATGTGCAACTTTTAGCAGGATAATTCGCGGCATCATCAACAGTCTTCCGTGCTCTGGTCTGATGCGCCATCCTGTCGCTCTTTGGGTCCTTGTCTCTCTTGGTAGTCTGCCTGGCACCCACGGAACAAATTCGTATTTCACCTCCAACTCAACTCACGCTATCAGTCACAGCGCCTGGCGCCTCGCGGACCAACATAGCGCTTACCATGTCTCCCGCAGCTGCTGTCCCGACCATGCGAGTGTGAGCTCGCGCTCACATGACCAGTCGATTCCAAGGATCCGACCTGATTGCAGCTGTATCTGCCCGAGAAGCTCAGTGATTTCTTGTATATTACATAGCAATGGGCTCTAGTGGTGTTTCATGGCGCCAATGCTCTTGCTCAGTCCCGGCGATATCGTTGTAAGACCTGGAATCACCAGAACCCACAAAGAGCTTGCCAGTCAAGCAACACGTCGGTCAAGCGGCGTGGGATAGTAGTGAGCATTGCCGCGAGATGTCACGGGTATTTGAGGGTCTTCAACAACACCAACCTGGTAGGCAGTCAGAGATACGTCTGTGCGTCTTACAATGAGAACATCAAGCGATAGTCTTCTTTTAGATTCGTCTTCTGTGATTCGCAGGAGAAAGTAACAAAAAGACCGAATATTGGTAAAGTAAATTGCTTGCACTAGCGGGTGGACCTTGTGTTGGGCGGCTAAGCTCGCTTACCTATTCAGGCACTTACACCAGATTTGCTAGAAATCAAGCACGGATCAAGCCGAGGCAAACAATTTAAATAATATACACATGACCTCCGTTTCAAAGTCACACTTCTCCTCATCTGTGCAAACATGGCGACTTGGATTAGGTATACAAATCTGGAAGTCTTCCTGTCTCTGCTTCCATGAGGCGAGTCGCTATCACACCTGTCAGTATTGAAATGCGATCCGCTAGTCACACTCGGCGGAGGCAGGAGAATCCTGTAAAGTGAGCTCCAGCGCTACACGAGAGAAGTTCTATAAAGGGGAGCAGAAAGCTCGGGCGCTGATAGAAGTCATATTCGGTGTGGTTTTTGTGCTGTCCCGGACTTACTGCATAATGACGGATCTGGTGCACCTTCTCTCCATGGCTTATATGTACTACGTAGTCGACCACAGGTAGGAATCCGTGGAGAGCAACCGCAATTCACGGCAAGATGCGGAATGTGGTGCCGTGAAACAATGCGAGAGCTGAAATTGAAAATAAAGGCTACATTGCTACCCTTCTGGTATTAGCGGAAGAGATTCTTGCTGCTCGTCACTGAGATCCATTTCACCGTTTCAAACCTCCTTTATAGATTTTGATCGTGACCTTTATTGTTCCAAATACCCTGCTGACATTTTAAGAGATTGCCCAATTACTAGTCAAGTGCTCTAGTAGGCGTATACCAAAGTAGCGCTGCTATCAAGTCTCCGCATTCGCTTGTTCTCGGCAATGAGCAGTCCCTTCATTGTCCATGCCATCGCAATGCCGACCACGCACATGGCAGCACTCGCAGCAAGAGGCAAGACGTATCGAGGAGCAGCACTGTCTGGCCAAATATACTGGCTTTCTCGTCAGTAGTCGAACGTGGACAAGTTCTTGAACGTGTTAGGAACGCAGAGTGTGGCTAAGTACATACAGGAGCCCACACCTGACTAAGAGTGGCGAACGTGTTCACAAGGGCCAACGCAGCGGCGCGTTTCTCTTTGGTCTGCCCACAAGTGATCCCCACCCATGCGAGAGTGAGGCTGGTGCACCCATAGGTCCATCCAACGAAGAGAAATGTGGCTACTAGCCGTGAAGCCGTATTCAGACTCGCACACCCCAGAACGAATCCGGTTATCGCGGTAATTTTCAGCCCAGTGATGTGCCATGTTCGCTCATTGTACTTGCCAGAAGATAGCCCAATACCAACGGCTATAGCGGAAGCGAGTAAATATGGGGGACAGGTCAGCGCCAGCGTAGTGGTGGTGTCGTATTCCAAGGTATCGAGCAAGGTCGGGAGAAAACTGCGGAAGCCACTCGATGCGGTGTGAATATGATGCATGAAGGCGAAGAGCCAAACATGCCTGTCTTTGATGACCTGTTTCAATCCCCGTATTATTGAGACATCGGACTTCTTCTCTACTGTGTCGGCAGTCATACGATCGTGTGCGAGGTGTCTCTCGCGTGTGGAGAGCCACCAAGTACTGATTGGTGTGTTGGGGAGGGTGAAGAATGCAATCACTATGTAAATGATCTCGAATAAGTAAAGCGGTGTTTTACGACAATTCAGATATTATTAACGTACCAGAAAACACTCCGGCTGCCGTACCGAACGTGACAAACATCCACTTCCACCCACCAAGGCCACGAGCTCCTTCCAATTCACTGAAGATAGGCGCTGCTATCAAACCTTGGAACGCTGTAGCTCCAACGTTGGATGTATAAAGGATGCTGATCCTTGTGCCGAGCTCTTTTCTCTTGTAGAATGAGGAAACGACGTAGAGCGTCCCCGGCCATATAGGAGCCACGATTACACCGAGGAAGAATCGCTGGAGGGCAAGTCCTTGAAAGTTGTTGACGACGGATAGGCATACAGTGGTAATGCCACCAACCAAAGCTGAGGCTGCGAGAACGTATGATGGAGGTACACGGGTCATCAAAAGATTGAAAGGTACCTGGCCGACCATATATCCAACATAGTGGACTGACACGACAGTGGAGAATTGCGTTCCAACGAGTCCAAGATCATCGTTTAGTCCGCCTAAGGGGGCGACGGCGATGGATTGACGCTGCAGTATGCTTATAAAGTTGAGTATGAAAAGGATGGGCTGTAAATTGTCAGCGACTCATCAAGTCATGTGGGCAACACGCGTGAGCCAGCCCGTACCAGCATCCAAAGGTCCAACTTCCGCACAAGTTTGATCTCGTCTGCATCAGTCTTCGCGGCAGAGCCCGCGTAATCGAGCTTTGCATCAGAGACTCCTCTTTCTTCACGTGCATATGAAGATAAGTCTTGCGGAGCCCCGGTGGGCTCTGTGACATTGTTCTTTCTTTCGTCGTTTATAGAAGCCATGGTCAGTTCAAAGATCTCAACGGATATGAGCTGCGAGATCCGCAAGTAAGGCTTAGACGGATAATTATGATACTTTGGAGGGATTCCGGTCACATGAAATATACTTCAAGACCCAGAAAGCGACATGCCTTGGGATTTGGTGCCCAGGAAGGAAGGGATTATGACTTTCTAAAATGTGATGAATCTAGGACCATTTTCGATTTAGACATTAGACTTTCGCTGCCAAGGCCTAACGAAAAGGCACTTTTTCTGGACTACGAAAGTAAATGCAATATCATCTTACCATCATGCGGTAGCCTGTTCGCACTTCTGGTACACACAAAGTGTCCCACGCACGACAACCAAAAGTCCAAGATAAAAGTCTTGGGTAGCTCGTTGTTTGCAATTCTCCCAGCTGTTCAGGGCATAAAAACTCAGAATGTAACGTGTGCCAGGTCTTGGCCTTGTTGACCGGCGAGTACGACAAGGAGCAAGGGGCCAGAGAGCACAGATCCTACACTTTGACTTCCCATGGCGGGCTTGGCCTTCGCTACCGATGCGTGAAGCTCGACACGTCTATCACGTTTGAAGGTTCGATACGACCCTAACCATGCAACATTGTCCGACAGATTGCACCTGCAGACAAAATCAGCCTTCGTAGTCAAGAAGTTGCTCGGTATGGCATATTTGCACCTCCAAATTGCTCGACTGTAGCTACCTAAGCGTCTAATGGGAACAGATCACCAGTCGCCGTCAAAGTCTAAAGAGAGCTGGAATTCGGTTATTGTGAACATGCTTTCACCGCAGTACTAATAGTGTTTTGGGCCGAAACTCCGAAGAAGCCCCCCTTCCCCACCTCCAATGGAATCAATTCGCTATCCAACTAAGACCATGGTTCTTCCGCCTCTTCACCGCAATTTTCCTTGCGATGGAAAGTTTGGAATAGGCGATGTTTATCCCTTGTCAAATCCAGATGCTCGGCAAATGAGAACATGCCTGCAGCCGCTCTTCCTCGCGTTACCTAGGTAGAAGGCTTCCTGACCAAAGGCCTGCGCGGTCACTCGATCCTTGGCCCAGGAAGTATACCTAGATACTAGTGTATTGAGCAGCTCATCCAGTCGAGCAATTGATGCAGCTCGAAGGTTCCTGAACGCTCCGGCTTTCCACTTTCTGTCTTTCTGTCTTTCTGTCTCTCCTGGGATGTCGTGGGGACCGAGTCTCGGAACATCACCTGCATCTCAAACTTGAGAGAACGGGCCAGTTCGAGGGCGGTCACAATTCACCCTCGCGTGAGCCATGATGAAGTGACAATTGCAAAGCAAGCGTCGTCGGGTTCTCCAAATGGCATATTCCTCAGGAAATGATTGTGTACTAGTGTCAGCTTGACGTATACGTAGTTGCGATCCATTATACTAAGTGCCTTTCCGCGAGCCACCCGGTCTTGGAGCATGCACAAGATGGCCCACCGAATACCCTCGCACCCAATACAGTGGTTCCCCCTGGAATAGAATGAGACTCAGACCGGAAAAAATATTCTATTTGAGGAGAATATTCTGTTCCTGGTGACGACCAGGAAGGGGGTCCCCTCCCTACGCACGGGCCATTTCCCCGGATTCACCCAGAATTGATTAGTCATCAGCCAACGTCAATCCATCTTTACTGGCCCGTCCCTTATGGTCACCCATTTGCTTCCTACCCACAACCCACAACCCACAACCCCCACACTATTTACAAACTCCTAAATTTAGCATGACTCTTGCATATAATTCCATGCAATCTCAACACGCTACACCAGAATTTGGGTGGCAGAAGTCCCAAGGGTATATGCCCGGAAATGACTGGTATGTGTTGATACAGCGCATAAAAAACAGGCGGCTCAGCGCCAAAATTCAAGCCCTGAATAAGCGAAATATCACCCAAAAATACCCGGCGCCTCCCCCCCCCCCAAGAATAGAATATTTCCGGAAAGGGTATTCTATATTCCATATTCTATTTATCTCCAAAAAGGTTACTGGACGGGGAAAATTATTCTATTCTAGGGGGATATTCTATTCCAGGGGGACCCACTGTAATCTCAGCCACTTTCTGAAAATACCTATACAGACAGAAGTCGACACTCTTCAATGACCACGGAACAAGGCCTGATCCGTCGGACCAGACATGGGGAATGGCTTAGAAGGGCTGAGGATGTTCGAACATGGCGCTCCCATCGAGCCCAGGGGGCGAATTTGCCGCTCTCAACGACTTTGACCAGGACGAAATTGACGAATAGATGTTGAAGTGGAGAGCAGACAGCCGATCCTGCGCGGTTTCTGTGACAATTTCTTGCTGATCCTCAGCTTTATAAGTATAGCGCTCGAGGTACTGATGAATGACGGTGAAGCTCCGGCTTGGAAATTCACAGTAATCCAAGGTGTATGCTGAGTTGTTCTCGTGTGACAGTGCAAGCACAGCAAGAGTGTCACAAAGCGCGGGGAGTATGTCAATACCCCATTGCGCCGTATCTCGCACCAGACTACTAGATTCTGTTCGGCCAGAGGCCTTGAAGCTGATCGCTCGGCAGGTAGGTCGGCTACTTACTCCCGTGCCCTTTTTTTTTGTCCTCTTGGGATGAGCCGGCTACGCTACGAGAACTCTATAATCTGCCGTTGGTGGTAAGAAAACACCCAGCATGAACGACTGTGAAACTGTGTGGGTCTAATGAGGTTAGCTTTGGCCAGACGGTACGATCATACCCGGCGCTGATGTGTCAAACGTGACTTCCATTGAGGCGCAGAGCGGACATTCCAGAACCATGAACATGTGCATTTTAGGGCACTGCTCGAAGAAAACTATGGTGTCGATAGGGAAATGAAGAATACAGTCAGCCGTATAAACACTAAACTACCAATATATCCGGCAGATAATAGCTCAGTGACCAATAGACCAGCACGGGAAGCTCTGCGCATTACTTATAGTCTGCGAAGTAAAGGAGTGGCCATCAATTGCTTATGGAGTATCCGAGCTGGATTTTGTCTCATACTCGGTACTCCAGCTTCACCAGCATACTAGTTCAGGTAATTATGCTAATCATCCTTGATACTGCCTGGGGGTTGGGCCAATTTTATGCTCGCAGCTGCTAGAAACGTCTCGCTCCAATTGGGGGCTCGTTGCCGCAGTGAAGAGAAGCAAAATGGGCGACGAGCAGAGCTGGCGGCTCAGAAGTTTCAATCATGAAGAGCAACGGAAGCCGAACGATATTGATTATCCTGGGGAGGAGAGGGCTTGGTCTCGAGCTGTCCATTGGTGCAAAACGAGGTGAATGTTGATGGCACTCCGTAGCACCAGGATAGCCACGATGGTCCTCGCAGTCCTCTGGGTATTTTGTACCATGTTATCAACGCAAAGAAAGTGGACATGTGGTGTAAGTCTCAAAGTTGCTAAATTTAGACCTAATCTGGAAATAATCATTGACCTATTCGGCATTGGCCTGCTCGAGGGTGCACAGTATATTCTGGCCACTGGATCTCATAGTCCACCAGATGCCCTCGGTCTATACCTCAAGCACGTTGAGTTGATACGGGAGGGGCAAGTCGCAGCTGCCCTGACAAACAAAGAGGAATGATGTCTCTCCCATGACTCATCCCCCTGGATGTTTGCTAAATCTTTGCGAGTTCAAGGAGAGGAGCTGAAGATCTGGCGGTGAGCACATCTAAGCGGACCGAGCTCAACAAGTATGGGCCCCTGCTTAGTTCACTGTCACTGGTCGACGCCTTCAAAGCATTAACGACAACAGTGGGACAGCTGTAGCATGTTGAACCTGATGAGACACGTATATAGAAGGAACGGACGCAATTTGCGGGATGGAGTCGAATGAGCATTTTGGGGTGGGGGAGCAGCCATGGCCGTGGAGGGAGAGGAGAAGATATAGATGGATCTGCCTACGGCCATCGTAAGCGGTGTCGCGGTAGCCAACAGCAGCTGTGATGATTATGACCCCTCGGAGTGGCTGCCTTGTGTTTCGGGCGACAGGGCACCGAAGAAGGCCGTGATAAGGAGATGTTTACCGCCTAAGTGATGTACCGCACGGCAACAATTGCACACACGGCCTCGATGCTGTTGTCTTTCTATACTCCGAGAGAGTAGTACGATACCACTGCCACTCATACGCGGCCATGCATGCGTGTGACAGTGTATGTCTCTCTGCCGGAGCGCATCCGAACCCAGGCACTTTTACGCGACTCGCCGCGCCGAGTAGCGACCTCGAAGACTTTGAGCATACATTCATCATGTTTGCGGGGGGGGGTCATGGGAATAGACGGTCTCAGTGTGGGTCTAGAGTAGGTAATGGAGCTGTGCACATCAGGGTAGAGCATTTCGTTTGGTGACGCCTGGGCTATGCAAGTAGAATATTCCCAATATGGGTTACTCATGTCACGGTTTTCAGCCTTCGCGGTCTTCATATACCTCAAATTCAGCTTTGTGCTAACTAGAGGCCCTTCGTCCTCGCCAAACATGGAGACTGACTCGATGCCAAGCACTCACCTAGTTGGTTTAACAGGAGTCCGCCAGGGTTTGATACCTAGTCGCCCCAGTCTGCAGCAGCGTGAGCAGATCACCGTCGTCGACTCATTTAGTATCGGGACCAGAATCATGCGATCCATTCCCCAGAATGGCGTGTGGGTTATCTGTGTCGTGGGGTCCCGAGGTCGGCTTCGTGTCTTACTTGTTAGCAAGTATGATGACGCGCAATGGAGCTCCATAAAGAATTTCTTGTGTCTGCCAGGTGCCTAGTCGAAAGCCCCAGACTTGCAGGATTTGATGATTGGAAAGCCGTCTCAATTATCTGGGCAGTTAGGGTGGAGCATGAATGCAGATACGACGCACTTGTGTATACCTAATGCAGAGATATTCCTCGGCGATCCTTTTCGGATGACGAGACAGGGTGCAACTAACAGAGCAGGGGCTATATCCAGCGCAATCCCTAGGAGACAACGAATCTCGCAGTTTTCTCGGATACACCAAAGATAACTACCTAGGTATTTGTGGTTTATCATACGTTGCATGGCGAGCAAGAGTGGACTGGAAGAATCGCATGATGTGTTTGGCGCACGATCTGACCATGTCCACAATCCCCTAACTATTCGAGTGTCGATTTGGCCGAGATTGCCTGGATTGTTTCCGGCACTGTGGAGCAAGTCACAACTGAGCCCTTTCCATCCCGCCGTCAAACTTTGAAAAGTGCCACTCCTTTGGCATTCCGCTTTCCCTTCGAAACCAGCTGTTATCTTTCTCTTCAACAATCAGAGACAATGCGGTGCCTTGTCACGCTGCACAGATACCGTGTAGAGGCCAGCAGCCTAGTTGCTCACTGTATAAACTAATACTTTCGAATGCTGCTGCTCGCTTTCGTACAACGTATTGGCCGCTTCCCAGCCGCCCCGGGGATCCGGTCCAAGGCTTGCGATTTGAGACGACACCACGCTGCTCCCACATGTTACGGCTTGGAACTATTTTACTAAACTGGTAGTTGTTCCTTTGAGGCGTTGGGCTTTCATGATGATGAATCGGTCTCGTGGTGTTTTTGCTTCTTATTGTTGTAAGTTGTGCGTCCTGAGGGAGATTTACAGGTTACATAGACTAAGTGCTTCCGAGCGAACATGTCGGAATCCGAGCTTGTAGCTAAATTGAGAGCTTCTAGCTAACTTGTAGAACAAAAACTATTACTGCCAATGAATTCTAGCATCCTCACCTCCGTATCGGGAGGTCGTCATGGTATAAAATACGTTTCCAGCTATCAAAGATATCATCGTATCAATGTAACGCCAGTGCTCAGCTGTAATGTTCTCGCTTTTTTTGAGCAGTTCCAACTCGAATTGTATGGCCTGTTCGTTGAGGAGCTGCAGAGAGAATGCGGCAGCCTTGGCCTCGTCAATATTCAGGCCACAAGACGACCGCATGACCTGCACCAGGTTGATAATGACGACTGATTTCCCGCTGGCGAGTGCGTGCAGCTCTTTGTCAAAACTGCCCAGATCGTTCACAATGGAAATGTGGTCGCCAATGAGGCGCGTGATACGCTCAAGCAATGGATCGGTGAGAGACACGGAGCTAGCGATTGACAATTTGCAAGCCGCAAGCAGCCACCAGTTTGCTGCATCCATCCAACGGTAATCGAGATACTGGCGAGGCGTTGTGAACTCGGTCTCGGGCTGGCTGTGCATCACCCACTCCAAAAGGCGATTGATGAAGTCTTCACCGCCATTGGTGCCCGTATGATCGTCGCAGGCTTTACAGCGTGCCACAATTTCGTCGAGCCTTCGCTGCAGAGGGGTGCCTGCTGCAAGATTTTGCCCATTCTCATCCTTCTCGCGTCTCATCCTGGCCACGAAATCATTTTGCACGCGCTGCAAGTCCTCCCCAGGAGCTTCCTCCCAAGAATCGTCGAAAACGGTGACAAGAATAATTCCTGCAGCAACAAGACAGAGGCGCTCCTCGTCGGACTCCGGGAACAGGTTGATGGCCAGCGTTACGCAACGCTCGAGCTCGTGCTTGTTCAGCTCTTTTTGAGCGATGGACGCCATAGTTCCGCCACGGGACAATTTGGCATCGTTGTAGCTCTGATCGGTGGCAATCAGCTCATACAGCTCACTGCCCTCCTTCAAAGCCCGTTGCCATAAGCGATTGTGGCGTGCGAACGTCAGGCTGGTGTGATAAGGGAACCCGGCTGCCCTTGGGTAAATGAGGAACGATCTGCTCTCTACTCCAACATTGCTGACGGGAACGCTCGGCGTCCATTGTTGTTGTACTAGGAAAGTTGGCAGATTTGGTATGTAATCCCAAGAGAAACTGATAGGGATTACATTATCAACATCCTGAGGAAAGGCAATGTTCTCGAGCAAGATACGTTTGTCGGTCTTGCCGACTAAGCCTAACCTCATGATGAATGATGGTGGTTGACTTGTCTGTCAATAGTGGAGGTAGCGATGTAGTTCAAGGTAATACCAGCACACCTTATAATGTTTGAGTGACGAGGGCGCCTAATGAAAATGAGTAGATAATCGACAGACAAGCCCAGGGACTAGCTATAATGGATACAGGCTTCCAAAAATTAAGGCTTGGACAATTGTCTGCAGTTTTGTGACAGGCCCATATATAGAGGGCCTTCGGCGTATTCTGGGGAGTTCGTGCCAAGAGCTATAGTCTCCTGGCTCGGCGTCCTCCGTCCTCAACCTATCCACAAAATCAAGTTCTGAATTATAGAGGGTATGAGCTGAGCTCTGGGCTCCTATCTCGGCCACTGTTGTCGAGTCATGGATTCCTCGAGCACTCAGCTGAATGTTGAGGCCGTTGCAATCAGCAGTGGTCCAGAGTGGTGGGCTCGGTGTGGGAATGTTACGTATGAGATATTGAGCTCGCCCGGTCCATACTTAGATACTCGGACATCCATAGAACACCGTGATATCCATAGATACTCGACCGGTACTTAGTACCTGGGACCTGACAAGTTTAGAAACACAGTATTCGCACAAGAAAGTGCAACTTTCAAGTCTCGGTCCACTCAAGATATAAGATTTTAACCATATCAACTAAACCCGACGACTGCTTGCGCAAAGCCATTTCGCAAACTTTGCCCTCCAATTATTCTTCCCTTTTGCCTCCACGAGTCGTACAGATGGCACTGCCCTCTAGAAAAGTAACGACATTGATCGTTGACATTGGCGATGTCCTCTGCAAATGGACTGCACCTGGGATCATGTCTGTTCCGCCCGCCATCTTCAAAGAAATGAGGACGACGTTGACGTGGTACAATTACAAGTATGGACCTTTTTTTATGCATTGTAGAAGCTCAGTATCTAAGGCACATCGACTCACTTCCATTTTAATATAGTTGTGGAAATTACAATGAGGAAGAATGTCTGTCACGACTTGCTGAGCAATATAAAGTTCGCTTAGAGGATCTGAAAAGTTCCATGGAGTCGGCTCGAGCTTCGCAAGGACAAAGTGACGAAGTTGTGGCCGTTCTTCGAGACCTGAAGAGGACGTTTCCAGAGCTTCGTGTCTTTGCTATGTCCAATATCTCAAACCCAGATTATGATATTATCAGAGCAAAGAAATGCTTCAACTGCTGGGATATCTTCGAAAAAGTTTTCACTTCTTGGGAAGCGGGCATGGCCAAACCGGAGTTGCGATTCTACGAACACGTCCTCAAATCTACAGGGTCATCTCCACAAGAGACTATTTTCGTTGACAATGATGAAACCAACGTCCTCGCATCGCGGTCGCTGGGTTTCTACGACGCCATAGTATTCGCTAGGAATGGACACGAAGCTCTCCGCAACAAGCTGTTTAAGGCTATACACAGCGATGACGCAGCACAAAGGGGTCGCGACTGGCTGTGGGCCCAAGACTCAGCCGCCGGTTGCTTATACTCAGAGCTATCCACATGCGACACCAAAATCCGCGAAAATTTTTCTCAGCTCATCTTGCTTGAGGTTCTGGGTGAAGATGCCAAGAGCTTACTGAACTTGAGCCACAATGAAAGCCAGAGGACATGGAATTACTTTATCGACTCGCCATTCGGACACTCAGGGAGTCCGGATTCATACCCAGACGATGTGGACACTACCTCATACGCTCTCAAGCTGTCGAAAAATCTGCCATGGATAATCGGGATATCTGAGTCTGAAGCCCAGCAGAGCATGGTGTCAGAGGCAGCAACGGCAGTCTTAGATCGACTACTCTCTCCCGGTCAGTTATCTGCGGACGGCATCATCAAAGTCTACTTCGATGACTCGCGCGACCGCGTGGACCCGACAGTCTGCGTGAACGTAGTTCGCATGTTCTTCGCCTACGACCGAGGTAGCGACTCAGGGCTACAGCCGACGTGGCAGTGGATCAAGAATGTGCTGTTGCACCGGGCCTATATAAACGGCACACGCTATTATCATACTGCTGAAGCTTTTCTCTACTTCTTTGCGCGGTTGGTGCATGAGAATCCATTCTCAGCTCAATTGCAGGAAATGGTACCAGTGCTGCGCCAGCGCATCTCCGAAACCATCAACTCGGAGAGCGGCGGCGACGCCATGAGACTGGCGATGCGTCTTCTCGCAGGATTTTACTGTGGCCTTTCGAACAGAACAGATGCGTGCAGGCTGCTTGCACTGCAGCACGAAGATGGGTCTTTTGGAACAGGATGGCTTTGTCGATATGGCAGGTCTAAAGTACTACTGGGTAGTCGATTCTTGACAGCTGCACTGGCAATTCGTGCAATCGAGTCAATGTCTCGCGACGACGACATCTACAATGCGCCCCGACCGTTAGACATCATTTGAGTACCTACCCGGACAGTAAACATCAATTCCTGGCTACCTACTACCTAGGTAGGTAACAGCGGCCAATTGCCAGTGCGTCCCGAGGGGATTCTGTTGGCTGTCTGATAATGTGGCAGGCCCTGTGGCCCGTGCCCTATGGGTAGCTAACAGCCCTCTGGGCACTAGATAGCTAGAACAATCTTCCCTAATACATACAATCCACACCTTTGACCTCACATATATAAAGCGTTGAGTCTCATTTTGAAGGATGTCTGCCAATTTTATCTTTAGACATACATGGTACACGTGGGTTACGTGGGAAACGCGGGAAACGTGGGAAACGTGGAAGCCCTTTCTCCCGAAATCTCTTTTTCTATGTTTCTTGTCGACCACGAATGAATGCCCAGGGCCATACTGTGCCATTACATGCGCGATCCTCTATTTTGTACGATGCAGGGGTCTCTTAGGACCAAAATGTCAGCTGGGCAGTGGACAATCCTAGGGTTCTCTCTGCAATCTAGTAGTACTATATATTCAGACACTACAATCTGCTACGTGGCGCGCATAGGTGCATTTGTCTTTGGATTCTTACTGGAACGTTGAAAACCTGATACAACAGGGAGACCGCGAGCGGGATCAATCACAAACTTCAAAGTGGCTTTACATATGCTATATCACTGGGACAGGCTGAATAAGAAGAACTATTTGTATGTGAACTTGGGTGTGAAGAGGCATCGGCTGCGCACGATCTGGACGGGAAGAATTGCTAAATCGCAGATGTGTAGGCCTAAAATAATTGTTGTCTTGACACCCGGGGCCTCGATGAGTATCTATAGGTCAAGGCAACAGCCATAGTCCACGGGTATTCTCCTCTGGACTCTATCCAACGGTCAGGTCCTCAGTGTTCAAACCAATACTGTCCAACTTAATCTCCCTATTGAATACTGGCATCTCGTGAAACCGTCTACTGCCAATTGTTGGAGGCGGTACTGTGTCTTCCCAACCAGACTCGTCGCCTTGAGTAGAGCATCTCGATTGTGGCAAGCTGATCCTCAAAATAGCGCCTACTAGTGGCTGAAGAGTTGATTCACAGTGGGCAACAATGCCGGTATCAAGTTGTAGACTGCAAATGTGAGGTGACTGATTAGCCATAGGGTACCATATGAGCCGCGGCTTGCGAAACTCGAAAAGAAGCAGGTCCAAATAGGTTCATTATGGACTTTTTCGAATGGGGTAGGAAAGAAGTAATCACTAGCCCCAAAATTGGACCCATTGATTACTTTGCGGCATCAGTATGTGTCCGTATCGAGTATGCCAGAGGAGGAACGTACAAAGTCTTGTCTGTCTCCTTCCCAGCAGTCATCATCGCAATTGCTTCCAAGATGCCGAAGATCATGGCCCTATAATGAAATCATCAGCCAATCGATAACTCTTCTGCCAGATCTGTCTCACGAGCGGTCTAACCATGCTCATCTCATATCTGCTAGCATCATGCTCATTCACTGTTATGCCATCAACACTTACAGTAGCCCAAGGCACATAAGTGAAACCAGAATGACTCTAAGGCGGCGTTGCACTTGTAATTTTGATATAATAGCCGCGGGTAGCGTAAAGAGGACAACATCTGTGAAGATATTGCATGCTGAACAGTATTGGCGGAGTGGGCAAACTGCGGCGTCAAGGGTTCCGTTTTCTGACCCCTCCTGCAGTTGGGTCATAAAAATTAGCTTTCTTTTACGACTAGGCTCATCTAAATTGAAGTATCATAGCCGAACCTAGTTTTTTCCTATGGGCGAGTTTTATATGGTTGCCAAAATGATGCGCAGTTTGGGAAAAGTGGGGCTCTGACTACCCAGCCGGATCGAGAATAGCCGGGTTTTTTTTTGGGTTTCATTACTTGCATGGAGGCTGTTAGGCCTATGGCAAGGCAGCTATCTAAAGCTACTAGTACTATAAACTACAGGTATTTCCGCCCCTTAACAGACTAGCCCCCCCAGTCTAAAGACAACCTATATATCCTACTAACACTATATTCTCTACGAGGATTCAGAACGTAAAAAGACCATTTATAACCGCAAAGCTAAAATCCAGTAAAACAACAAAAGAAAAAGAAAAGAATAGCCGTTGAGTTGCAGTGTTAAAGGGCAATAGCGGTTCAGTCCTTGGCCTAATATTCCTGTGTACCTGAAAGGCTGAATGTCCCTCATCGTGCGGTATAACCTTTGAACTGAAGGTCTGCGACGGTTCCTAGCTACGGATTCTAATCACTACTTTTTGCAGTGATAGATCTTTAAGCTGTTGAAAGGTTTGTATGTATTACAAGAAAGGGCTACCTACGGTAGCTGTAGTGGTTATATCGTTTATATAGAGATCAGAGTTGTGCTTGGTCCTAGTAATAGTGACGGCATAAAAAGCGCATATTTCAGCTGCTCCTTGGTCCCACAGAACCGTCTCACGGTTGGAGCGTCTAAGTTGTCCAAAAACGACCCTGGGAATAGACTAACATTGTTTTCTATTATTAGACCTACCATGTCTTGCACGTACTCAGCTGCTTAGGCCTCGAGCAGCTATCGACTGTGTTTCACTCATACCCGCAATTCTGTGGATCCAGCCAGAATCCTTTGTCTGTTGCGACACCCGCCACCTAGTTGCCTATCCCGAAATCGCTATTTGCCTAAACACTAATCCTCACTCTACCCAATTTTATAAGCAGTTTATTAGCACGCCCACATAACTCACATTCTACTACAACAACTTAAGAATATGGTACAAGAACCCTAAAACTAATACAAACCCAAGAACTAACTCAAACACTAACCACTAACCCTAAATGCGGCTCCAAGCAACTTGTTCTCTTTCTTCATTACTTTGCAACTCCAAAAAAGAAACGCTGCCTTGCGCCTTATATCGCTACGCAACCTAAGTTAAATGTGGTAATATGAGCTAGCATGGCTAACAAATCTGCACCAAATTTGGGTCTGGGCGGGATTAGTGTCTAGGCAAATAGCGATTTTGGTCTAGACAACTATGCGGCGGGGTTGCGGCACAGCCCGGGCAGCCTAGCCTCCCTGAGGTCGCGTCTCGGCATTCCTCCTAAGTACTCGCGTGCTTGCCTGATTTGGGTGGTAAAAGGTCAGGCCGACATCAGTCCTTGCTAAGCGCAGCTTATCAAGTAAGATGCACACGATTGACCTTTTGTCAATTGGCAAGTCGGAACGATTGAGGGTCTGAACCATTTGGCGCAGCCACCAGTATTTGGTGCTAAAGTCGGCTTCGCAAGTCTAACGTGAGATTGAGTAGTAATTGTGTCCGCACTAATCGAGCTTCGAAATCTCACGAGAAGAAGCCAGCAATGTTTCAAGGCTGTCGGCAATTCCTACTAAGGTGAGGATCATTCGAAGATTTGCATCCCGGGCTTGCGAGTCTAGCAGGCACATCTTCACATCTCAGCTTACGTAAGTTGAAGCACCTAGTTGTAGCCACCCCCCTGTTGTGGCCACCCCTGAAATAGTTTACACTTTTTCAACTATATTATTTCAATAATATGCAACTAATCCAATTAAGCAACTACAATACAGTCCTCTTCAACAACTGTACTTTCAGCTTTGCTCTCTTTAATGAGGCTATCTACAGCTTCACCCGCCTGTTGTTGGGTGCGGTATATATCCTTAATTGTAGCGAATTCGAATTCGGGCTTAATTCGACCTTCTTTCTTTTCCGTAGCCGACTATTAGCAACCTTTGCTTTCAACACTTTAATCCTCTTGAGGGCTTGTGCTAATTGGCTATTCTTTTTATTAAAGCCTTTTGTAACCCTTCTGAATAAGATTTGCGAGGTCTGGTTAGCTGAATTAGCTTTGTTGAATTTGCTGAACTGAAGACTTAGGTCTTCGGACTTCCGTGGAGTTAACCAACTAGTTAACTCCATATCCGAAAGCCTTAGTGGTGTAAATCCAGCTCTTTTTGCGTCCCCTAGAAGCCTCTGGGTCTTTTCTTTAGTGCGCTGTTGAGCGTTTTCGAGCAGCAAAGGGCGAAAAAGTAGCTTGCTAGCCGCCATGTGCCATAGGCCACTAGCTTTCCACCTAGATTTAACACTCTGGCTAATTAAGCCATTTAGCCAAGCAAGGCAATAGTTCTTATGGAAATCTCTTTTTTCCAGCAGTTGTTAAGTCCTCCTGTTGATGCAATTGACTAAGCCTTTTCCGATAGGACTATTTAAGAGAGGAAAAGACTCCTAAATCCAGAGGTTAAAGGATGTGTAAAGAATGTGGAGGCAGATAAAGTAGTACCATTTTTTTGTGGAAGGATTCCCACATAAAATCAGTAGTAACATGGCTTCTGTGGTCGTCTAATATAAAAAATCGCTTCTCTGTTGAGTCTATTGGTTGAGTCTTTGGAATAAAGATTTTTGAAGCTATTTAAGTGCCGTTGAGTTGCTAGTCCATGAATTTTCGGTTGCTGTAAATAGCCAGTCTTTATATGGCTCTAATTGAAGAGGAAACCACTATCATTAGACTGATTTTCCCGCAAAAATAACTAGTAGAGGAAGAGAGTTGCTGTTAGCCGAAATATACTTAATAAAAGAAGTCCAGGCTCGAGAACCAGAGTCTTTTCGTTGAATTAAAGCACTTTTCACGCTTCTAGGGATTAATCCGTTGCTTCCTTGCTCTTTGACTATACCCGCTTTATCCATATTCCATCTATTAGCTGGCTTAATCTATTGAATCTCTGGAATAGCTAATAACTCGAACTAAGACTTAACTACCTTAGTTATGGCCATATTAGTTCTTTTTGAGTCTATTCGATAGCTTTTCAAGGGTCCTAAGACTTGGATTTCGTTTAAAAAAGAAACTATCCAGCGTTTCCCCAAGTGCGTTGAATCCCCTTTGGCCCGAGGAACTCTCTCTGCAAAAGTCCTTAGCTCTTCGTGGCTTGGTGGCAAGCCTAAATTGGCTTGAGAGATAGACTAAGTAGCTAGCTCGTCCTCTTGATGAATAGAGAGTCTTTGTTCTGATTAGTGGGCGATTTTTTGTGGTTGTTCTCTAGCAAGTCGGTGCCGAAGTGTAGTCCTTGGGATACCCCATTCTTTCGAGGCCTGCTTAACAGAAGTCCCGTTTTGGATAGCCACAAGGATCTCAGCGACCTGGTTTTCGGTATATGGCTTTATTGATGGCTAATAAGTTTATAGTGAAAGTATGAAGTTGAACGGATTAAAATGGATTAAGTTATTCTCTTGTCTATGAAGATGGTTGAAATGGCGGTGTACTATTTCAGGGGTGGCCACAACAGCCGGGTGGCCACAACTAGGTGCTTCAACTTAAAAGTTAATTAGTCACATCTGAGCATTCGAAGTATCAAATCAATACCGTCTGAACATTGGGACATTGGGCACAGCAGAGACGCATGCATTATGGGATGGTACTCAACGCACACACATTGCGCAAGTGCGCAGGTGCTCGGCATTACGGCTTGATAACAAACACGTGCAGATCGAAGAATACTACGATATTGCCAAGCAGATTATTAAGGCTCAAATTGAGGAGCCAGTGTGAGAAACCAGGTGGGACTTCTTACCCCTGTTTTATGTAATATATTCAATCAACGTGCATAACAGAAGCGGATGCTCATTCAACCCCAATTCACGCCAGCTCTGATGATGCATGCTGGTTGATGGAAATAAGCGACTCATGCCTTCCCTCGAACGTCCAAGCTGTACTTCGTAGTTGTATTTTTTTGTGGTTTTCTTGACTATTCACTGCTTTGGTATCTCGTCGAAAGATCTTGAAATCCCATTAAAAATCACCACACACCGGCCATTCCGGTCAGGCTCTTTGGCCTTAGCTGCAAGCCTGAATTTATTCGACAAAAAGGCCGGGTCTTCGGCTATCAGTCTCTTTGTCACTGGAAGACAACGGCACGGATTGGGCCCAGCAGAATCATGTTACCCAAGTAAGTACTTGCACCGTCGGCCGTCTTCCTCGTTCTCTCAGTAGCCTTTGTAACAGCTCGTGTCTATATACGAGTAGGCATCACCAAGTCAGCAGGAATGCATGATCTCATGATAAGCTGTGCTGCGGTCTGTCATCTACCTTAGCTGATTCGCTTGGAAGACGCAATTTCACTGACTGATCTAAACCAAGGTGTGCGCTGTGGGCGGCTGGATATGTTATGTCCTTCAGGTTCCTCATAGCCTTGGCCGCCATACTAGCACAATATCTGCTATAGATAAAGTGTCCTTTGATCATATTAGCTTTTGGCAGTCACTAATTTCTGCAGGTGCTGGACTTGGAATGCTCAAGGTGGCTATTGCGCTGTCGTGGTTGCGTTTTGCTAATTTAATTTCCTCGCCCTGGTACACGTGGTCACTTTGGGTCGCAATTGATAAGACTTTTGTGGTAATCTTTCGATGGCAGGTTCGTACTACCGCTGCTAACAGTATCAAAGCTTTTGTCATAGTATTCAGCTGTGAAGGTATCATACGGCTTTTTTTGTATTGCACTCCACTGGAGGGCTACGGGAACCCTGGGGTTGGTCACTGCAAATCATTTATGATCTTCGTAGATTTGACGTGGTTCAACATTGGTAAGCAAGTCAAAAGTCTCCAACATGGCCGCCGCGACTGGTGCAAATTTTGCTATTCGGTAGCAAGCGATTGGCCTGGGCTATGTTGCGACTTCCAACTTCGCTTTTACAACGCATCTCTTGTGTCAGAGCACGCTTATGTCAGCCAGACACCAGGGTTAGGGTCTGGACTGCAAGGACCGACGAGCGGTCTACACGAACTATTTTATTTTTTTCATTTTTTTTCATTACTCTTATGCAGCCTTTCGACTATAAAGAGGCAGCTATCTAGCTACAGAACTAATAAATACAGGGATTTAAGCGACCCGTAGCCGAATCTTTCAGCCAATCACATCCTATAATCCTTAT